>JAPDSC010049364.1:13423-43987 GCA_026290005.1 Latrodectus geometricus
GTTTTAAAAATGGAAGACAACAAACAGAAAATTCGATACATTTTCGTTTTTCTCTTGTTACGGCGAAAAAAAACCGGGTGGCTAAAATTGTGAAAGGTGTTTATCGTTCTGTGTAAGACTGTAACAACCAGTTACGTACAATTTTTTTGGCGATTCCGTTTGGGTATTTGGATGCTAAAGATGCACCTTGCATGGATACAACATCGTCGAAAATGTCTATAAAATATCAAAAATGATCAAACTTGATAGCATGTCAGCAGTCGTAGCTTTGCACAAGACCTAAAAATCTACATGAAAGCTGTTTTAAACCTTTCTACAAAGTGAATCCAAAAGAAGTTACGGAAAGTTCACATAAAAATAATGGATTTCTTTTTCCCCAACCTAATATAATAGATGTAAGAAACTGAAACAAAACAGACCATGTAGATTTTAAATTGAATAATGAAATTCTTACAAATATAAAACACTCAAATTGTTTTATGATCGAAATTTCTTGAGATAATAATTAAATGCATTATATGTTTGAACCAGAGATAATAAAAGCTGTGTTTAAAAACTTATTGGTTTCCTATCATAAGAATTTAATCTTCAAAGAAATTAATATTGCAAAATGTTTAAACTCAATGAGATTTTTACATTTTATTTTTAGTAAAAATATTTTTCCATATTTCTTATTTATAAATAGTTTTCGTCAAACAAAATACCTGATGACTAAAAATATATTTTCTTTTCAGTGAGTCGATGGAGTCTTGTGGAAGAAGTCAATGAATCAGCACATTTTTTTCTAACTTAATCCTAACTGTCCAAATATTATCTATTTTCTCACTTTAAAAAAATAGGCAAAAATTTGAAATATTACTAGTTAATTTTTTCGCTTTCTATAATAAAGCTTAAAAAGTCAAACAATAAATGTATTTGTCTTTTTTAAGAACTCTTATATTGTGACGCAAACTCACAATACTTAATCTATAATAAGCAACACTTTGTTTTAATACTTTAAAAATGAATACATATATATTTTCCACCAGAATAAATTTAAAATTTGAATTAGTTGGAATATAAATAAGCAAATTAATAAGGTAATATCTGAAACTCAAGTGAAAAACAGTCATTTTTTTTATATTGATTACATTGAATATATGTCGGTTAATTAATAAAATTTAACAAATTAAAGCAATTATCGCAAGACTCCAATTTATAAATTGATGAAATAATTTTGTTTACACATTTCCTTTTGTATAGAAAAATACTTAGCAAAAATATCTAAATTTTATTGAGTGTATTTCCTTCTTAGTTGTTTGTAACAGTAAAGTAAGCTAACTATGTTGAGCAGTCAATTTATGTACAAGTTTGAATATACACTGCAATGTTTGTCAATGTTTCATTATAACTGAAGAGATGTAAACTCACTTTTGTTCTTTTTTTTTCTATTATGTAACTATTATTAATTAACAATATTTTGTGTTAGTGATAATAATTTATGAAAATTAGATGTGTAACGATTATATCAACTTGTGAAATCGGAAAATTGAAATAAATCAAATGATATTATTGCTAGAATTAAATAAACTTTATATTCTATTTAAATCATGTTGTATTTAAATATCCAATATTTTGTTTACTATGAAAAATAAATATACTTAAATCTGTTATATATTATTCTTCATTGATTTCTTACATACAATTCTTGAAAACAAGATTATGTATTTAAAAAAAGGTGTTTTTCTCACAATTCAGCAATGTTGTTTTAATTTTATGGACTGAAATAACATAATATATTAATAATTTCATCCACACACAGTCAGTGAAATATCCAAATTATTTTCACAAAAATTAGCAAAATAAAAAATTTAAATATTGAATGGTCAAATTGAATATAAAAATTCATAAATTTTACAACATAAACTTACTTACTTTAATAAAATTAACATTGAAAGGTCTCAAAAAATTTTTAAAAATGGACACAGTGGAATTAATTAAGAATTACATCTTATTGAAATTTAGGTTGCGGACATGAGAATTTTAATAAAATAATTCAATTTTATTATAATTCAACAATTTTATCTCACTTAATCTATCCCCGGCTTTCAATAAATTTTTCATTAATATCCAGTTTTCCATTAAGTGAAAATTAAGTCAACAATTTAATCGATTGCATTTTTCATATTAAAGACTATTTGACTCCCATTTAAAGATATAAATGAGTATAATGGAAAAATTTAAAATACAGTTCATTTAGAAACAAACGGTTGTTTATATATATATATGTGTGTGTATGTGTGTGTGCGTGCGCGCCCTGTTATGCTTTCTCGAAGATCTTTTTATCTTAAACAAAAGATTGTTTGGTAACTTATTGAAAAAATCAATAAATTACTAGAAGCACTTAACACATTTAAAGTACAACAATATTTTTACAGAAAAATGTTATTAAAAATCATCTAAGCAATCCAAGAAATAATCTTATTATATCACATTTCTAAGCCATCAACACATCACAAAAAGCCATACCAATCTACATTTTCAAGCAGTTAGGACAAAGCAATTTATTAATATAAATCAATCTTTTGTTTTTTGTTAATTGAAGAAATAATCATTATAGTAATTAAATTCTCAACATTATTGACAGCTTATTATGGAAACTGTCAACCAAGTGTTTAAGAGCATTCCTTCCCTTTGCAATGCACAATTCAAAATAAAATTACATGCACTGATAGCCATAATTTTCTATAATTTGATTATAAAAACACTCATACTAAGAACAAAATGTACTTAATTCGAAATAACATACCATACAATTTGCAGTTAATTATTAGCATGACAGACTTGATTCTTTCTCTCTTAAGATAGCAGAAAAATGTAGAAAATCATAATTGTTAACTTTCACATGTTAAAAAGTGCTGTTGCTGAATGACTGAAATGAACGATAAGTACATTTTTTTAGTTATATTATTTATATTTAATTTTACTTGCTTAATGCACATGTGCATAAGTCTCAAATGATGTGTTTATAAATATGTAGTAAAATAAATTTAATTTTTCAATGAAATTGTAAGAAATTTAAACGATTTTGTAGAAAGAAGACATTTGATGTTTATAAAAAATAAGTTTAGAATTCTCTTCACATTCCATGCTAATTAAGATAATGCAAATTAAATACTTTTGCATGGTAAATGAAAAAAAAAATAATGACAAATCACTTGCACTCTCATGTATACTCATTTTATACACATACATTTAGTTTCACAGACTTTAACAATTTAAAATCTATGAAACAAAAATAAACACAGCCAATAAAAAATAATTTTTAAACATCGAAATATTTTAAATTATGGTTATTCTTAATGCAATCCCTTTAATATGGTGATACTATATATTCTCAGAGATTATATTAAAATTGTTTTTCATAAGTGATTTTGAATTTTAAGATGGAAAACAATATAAATGCACACAATAGTATTTTGAGAAGCATAAATTTACATGGTAGTAAAATATATATCCCTCCTCTTCTGATCTAACTATCAAGCTCCTTAATATCTTCCTTTTGTTGACAGTATATAAGAAAATTTTTGATAAAAATCTCATTTATATACAGTTTATGTACACAGTATGAAATAAATTTCTACAATTAAATGTGTAATGAGGAGATGCATTACAATACAAAAAAATAAATAAATACTAACATTAGCCATAAATACTAACAGCTTATTTTTCTTTAACTTTTGACTCATTGTGCCTGTTAGAAATTCTATAGAAATTACTTCATGATATATTATTGTGCATTTCCAAAAACTTGTTTTAGCTGAATGCATTTGTATAATTTGGTTAATTATAAAATTCCCTTTCAGTCAGATATTAATTATAGTACAAAATTAACAACCTTCTTAATTATAATTTAATTCAACATAATTACTTTAATAAAGTATTTTGTACTATAAAAAATTGCTTTATCTACTTATCAAAGATATAAACAACTAATCATACAGCATGCATTAAGCACAATAAATAGCAATAATTTACCATTGATAAAGGATAAAAGAAAATGTATAGATTCCATAGCATTTAGTGGTCATATTAAATTTGAATTTGGATTTTAATTAATATCCTAGAATCCAATTTCAAATTGCAAAATTTAAATGGAAATTCTTGAATTTATTTACAATATTTATAGAAAACTATAAAGTTTATAATAAATAAATTTAACAGAATTTTAAAAATCTTCCATATTTTTCATACCTGTCATTTTAATAGATAAAATATTCATATAAATGCATAAAACCTTTGAAATTTGAATGACTATTCAATCAACATATTAAAATTTTCTAAAATATTTTATGTAAAAATGTTTAAATTAATAAAAACTGCATTTTGATACTTAAACTCTAACACAGTTAACTTATTTATTTATTTAATGTATGCTTTGTAAAGATTAAAAATTCCTAAAAATTTAAAGATGCAGTACAATTAAAGGTCATTTTCTTTAGTTGTTTATTACAACTGAAGTTGTAAGTTATTTACATACCATGAATTTTTCTAGATAAAATTTCGACTGAAATAAAACACCTCCTCAACAGTTTCATAAAATATGTATTTACATCTTTTACAAATGCATACATACATATTGGACATTTTTTTCATAAAAAAGGCAAATAAGCATTTGCATGCCCTTATTTAATAATAATTCTATCACATAAATTCATATTTAAAAATAATACAATTTTATACAGCAAATCAATACAAAACAAATAAGTATTTAAATATATAACATTTTGTTCCTTTCTACAATAAGCCTCTTAAGATTGTCTCAATTTTGCCAATCGCTGAGTCAACTCATCCTTTAAAAAAAGAAAACAAAAATAAATAAACCATATTTTCAATATACATTAGTTTATAATCTAATTCACTTTCTTACAAACATTCTTTAATAAATACAATATATCAATAAAATTAATTTAGGAGGAAGTCTTTAAAGAAAGGACAAAGCTTTTATTTATTCCTCTCATACATTTATCAAATGTTTTATCATATGTACTTTATTAGAATTGAACTTTTCAATATTAGTGAAAACTTAAGAGATGAAAAATTCCGAATCTGTCAATTTTGTTCATGTTCATAGATTTTTTCCCCTTATTCATCATAAGTGGAATGATAACACAAAACCTCAATGCTCATCCTCATTGATGCCTTGATAACCTTATGATTCATTGATTAAACATACCAAAAACATTTTTAAGAAAAAAATTCACAGATATCATTCTTATCCTTTATCTCCAGCATTAAACATGTTTACCTTTTCTGCTCACACATAAATATCATCTTTTAAAATTCGATAATTTTCACTATTTTACAGTAAAATAACAGCACTTTTTAGAGCGGAAAATTCAAGCTTTGATCAAAGGCATCTTTCGGTTTGCACATCATTGGATAGGTGCTTGATCATTTTCCAAACGTCTTTCTTGAAATATATAATCTATGAAAAATCCTACCTAAATACAAAAGTATTGCAATAATCTTCAGCTATTAGGCTATCTACCACACAATATCAAAATACTCAGTTGTTACCATACCAATAAATTATTGATCTATAACATATACAAACACATTCATTATTAACTTGTCTGTATCAACAAGGCAACTGATGATCTCTTTAGCATTCATTTTAGATTGAAGTCTTCAAAATCAATTACGAATTGTAGTAATAAAACTCAACACAAAATATTCATTTCAAGAGAGATAGAACTTCATGATGCAAATGAACTTAACATAAGTATTGCAAGAAATAATTTCAACTAGGCAACTGAGCATGTTGCCTAGTTGAAATTAATTTACATTGCCATAATAACTAAAATCATAAGTTCTTAAACAATTAAAAAAATATCCACAACTATTTAAGGATATTCTGCATGTCTATTATGAAAATTAAAACTTCCTCTGTAAATTAATAAAAAAATTAAAATAGAATAAATGGTACAAAATGCAACAATGCAGAGGTGCCACATATCTGACAAGCTCAAGAAGAAGAAAATAGAATTCAACCTTTTTCTACTAATTTAAATATTCTTGATGAAATGTGCATTACTTAAGAGGTACATTACTTAAAAATAATTAAGAAAATATAAAAGTTAAAATTTCAGCAAGAAACAATGAAAAATATGTAATACCATCCAGTACCTGTTATGCATACATGAACTTCAAAATAAAAAACTGTAAGTCCATTTGTTCTATGTTTGGTGAACATACACTGCTTTACAAACATTTAATACAGCTTTTTACACTACTATTTATAACAAAATTCTTATTTAATGTAAATCTCTTGTTATTTAATGTCTTTTCTTGTTAGAATTCAAGTAAGTTACTTAGCCTAAAATTAGCTTCTATATAAATCAATTTTTAAACTTTTGAGTTCAATTAAAAATTGTAAAAATAATCTACCACTTCTAAATATTACAGAAGGCTTATCTCAAAATATAATATAGCTACCTTAACACTGGTAATCAATCAAGTCTAAACAGCTACAAAAAATTATACAATATGATTTACTTTCAGTATTATGACAACTCTATTGATCAGAAACTATAGTGAGAAATCACAAGTAATTTCGTTACCAAAAACATCAAAATTTCTAAAATTTGCAGAAATAAATAGAAAAAAAAGCATTTTTTTTTTTTTTAAAAAGTATACTAAATATAAAAACTAAATTTTTTCAATAATTTTTAAAAATGTATATGGTTATTAATACTTTTGTCATCATATAAAAAGTCTAAAATTAGTACAACAGATTGAAAATTCCTGAAAGCCTGCATCTATATATACATATTAAAAATCTAATTATTGAGCAAGTTCAACACATTTTCACAGAATGTGTAATGTTTTTGCTTGACATTTCATCTAATATATATGAAGATTCAAATGTAATAGTTACAGTTGGATATATTAAAGAATAAAAAATTAAAGTAGGTTTAAAAATTTGCATTATGTATTAATTAAAAAAAAAAAAGAGTTGCATTTTTATATGATAAAAAATGAAAATAAATACAAAAACAAAAATAACTCAAACAACTGATATATATTTAGATAGATTATTCACATAGTTTTGAGCAATTGTTTAAAAAAAAATTACTTTTTACATAAAATATTCTACATTTAAGAGATTATACCTTCTTATTTTTATTTATCAATTTGTGATTGAAATGTTTCCTAAATGGCAAAATGAAAATAAATACTACTGTTAAATTCTCATTATGTACGTATAAATACTTTATTTCATACAAGAAATATTTCTTTTTAATAACATTTTTAATTACATTAAAATCTTGAAAAGTTAAATTTGATTAAAATTTCCTTAGAAACTCCGAAATGTTGAAAATTTGGTAATTAAAAATTACAAAAATTTTTTAATTCAGTAAGAACGAATCTTCAAATTTTTACAAGAATCACTGTATTTTACTTGTAAAAAATTAATCAACAGAAAAAACTTATTTTATGTAAACAAAAATAATTTTACTTTTATTTACCAACTTCTCTTTAAAAATGCATTTGTACAGAAAATGAATATAGAAAAATAAGAGAAAAAATTTCATACCAAAAAGCTTAATTACTATTTTCTTTTTCAAAGAAAGGCAATTTACGGTACTCAAAAATTTTAAATTAAGTTTTAATATTAGTTTTTACCTTTATTTTATATTAAAATGAAACTTTTAATATAAAATAAAAAATTTAATATAAAATATAATTTTAAGTTGCTTTACGCAATATTTATTGATTTGAAATATAAAAGCTTTCTTGACGCAGCCACATAAAACTAGTAGAGTTAAAATTTTAATAAAATTTTAACTGCCAAATCAAAACAAAAAATATTCAGTTAATTTTTATTATTTATTATGTTAGCTTAATTGTATTAAAATTTTCAATTTTCCAGTAATATTTCCTACAACTATAGTAACTTGAAATCTTAAGCATTTTAAGATTAAATTCAGGTAGTAAAAATTCTATATAGTAAACTAAGTATCTTAATTTTGTGAATTACAGTTTCACTTGAAATTAAAAATACTTAATTAGGTGACAATATTCTACCTGTTCTTGTGAAGCAGCAGTTGCGGTTGCAGTAGACAAGGTTCCTGTTCCACCTTCTGGCAGTTGCATATCAAGTTCAATGCTAAAAGATTAAAAATAGCAATTTTATATACATAACTGTTTTATTGTTAGCTTCTAATGTGTTTATACAGACAATTTAGCTATTACATAATGCATTTTGAATTGAAAAAGATCTGTTTTATTTATTAATTATTACTGAAATTTGCAGTGCAAATAATTAATGTGCTATTTAAGCAATTTGAAATGTTATTAAATATAGATTACGAATAATAACTTGTGTAAACATAGAAATTAAATTTTTTTTCACTATAAATAATTAATAATTATTATCCTTGCTATTACATAAATAGTTTAATAACACCTAATAATGTAATTTATAGTTATTACACTGATTTATGAACACTCAAATCTTTACAAATTAGTGGCTAGTTTCTACCATTACACCATAGACAAAAGACTCATTTTTATTCCCATTAACAAACTAAAATTTTGAAAAAAATACCTTTTCTTTTTACAAACTTTTGTTTCTGATAAATAGACTTGTTTTTTTAATTTTTAATGATCTGATATTTTTTTAATTATTTTCTTTTTATATAATGCCCGAGAATTTGATTCCTTCTTGAACAATGAAATCACACATGCAGCCATTGCAGACATTATAGGAACAATAGTAGAAGACACACGGATTTGTTATTTGATGGAAAAGAAATGTGGAGCTGAATTTAACTTCTATGCTTCACATATGCAAGGATACAGAAAGGAGAAAAATTCTTTTCAAATCCTTGTATGTTGGAACATAGAAAGGGGGAAAAAACTCTTGAAAGTTTGTGCTCACCTGTAGTTGGTTTCATTTCATTAGAGCAACTCGATTTATCAAGTTTCGTTTGTCGAGAGAGACTGAGCAGATTCCATTAAGGTTTTGTCAAAGTTGAAGAAACAAACATATTTATCAGTTGAAGTAAACACAAAATTTTGAAAATAGGTAAAAAAATATCTAAGTAAGACAAGAATTACCAAAAAATATGGAATTCAAAAGAACAACTTCTAGGCAATTTTAAAACTTCAGAAAAAAATCTACAAAAGGAAACAATATCATCAAAAGAACTTCCTCTCAAATACATAGAAAAACAAAACGCCATAAACTGGAAAAGGCTTTGCTTGCTTGGCTGAGAAAATGAGAGGAATTAACATTCTTGTTGATGGTTATATCATTAAAGAGAAATTCAATTGTTCAGCTATAAAGCTGAACATAAAACACTACAAA
This sequence comes from Latrodectus geometricus, assembly GCA_026290005.1. NCBI lineage: Eukaryota > Metazoa > Arthropoda > Arachnida > Araneae > Theridiidae > Latrodectus > Latrodectus geometricus. Next base: position 22,779 of record JAPDSC010049364.1, read on the forward strand.
GCAACAGACAATTGATTCCAAAAATTTAAAGCCAGATATGGTTTGAACTTTAGAAAATTTTGTACACTTAACAGTATGAAAGTAAATGCTTTTAAAGTATGAATTTTATTTTTGCACATGTTTCTTATAGTGCACATTTTAAATAATTCTTTCTAAAAATATTTTAATTATAAAAAAAAGTATTTGGTAAAAAAATCAGTTCTTAATAATCTAATACATTATTTTTCTATTTCACAAACTTTCTTTTTTTACTAACTGTTTTACCGGTTCCAACAAGTTGGTAAAAATGAGCATCAACTGAAACAAACAACTAAAGATGAAGAACTGTAGATCAAAGGTGTTTAGAAACCACAAATTCAATTTCTTATGGGCAAAATTTCTTAAATAAAAGAATTTGAAACAAAGAAGTTTTAATAGCAAAAATGGCAAAAGATTAATTAACATATTTTGTAATACAGAACTAAGTAAAATAATCTTACTTTAAAAATGTGCTTTCTTTCCAAAGCATTTATTTCCCATTTTAGAATACAAGTTTAAAAAAAATATTAAATTTGAAACAAAAATAGAAATTTTTTTAAAAATTAATGCAATTTCAGGTAAGAATTAATGATTTTTTTTCCAGGATAAATTAAATAAAAAAAAAAACTTCTTGTGTAAAAGGGATGGAAATAAAAGTTTAATTCATTTTCTAGAAAATGGTATTAAATTTTGTCTAAAATTATCTCCTCACAATATTATATATCATTTTACCTATATTCCCTTAAATCAAAATAATAGAAGGAAAATCAATTTACCCTGCTTCATCTGCTACTTGCCGCATGAGGTGGTCCACATCATTCTGAGGCACTGTCACAGTGGTGGTGGAGCTCATTGTGTTCTCCATGTAAGAAGACTGCACATCCAAATCTTCAAACTGCTTCTCAAATTTATCCATAAGGGAAGAGATCTAGAAATAAATTTTTTATTACTAAAATCACATAGTATTCAAAACTAGGGATGGTTTGGTTTCTTGCTCAATCATCAGTTTTTGCACATGAGGGCTAATTGGAATGGGACCTATGGTTTAAAATGGATTCTGAATCACTACAAACATCTCAACCCAAGGTGGGATTCAAACTCACAAACTGTTGAACCAAAAACGATAGCAACAATCATTCAGATGAAAACTAGAGAGGTACATGCTTCAGAATTATTCTTTAAATTCTAACTGCATTAGAACCAGGATGATTTGAGACGATAAAAACTACGAAGTGCACTGAAAGACAGATAGCACAATGGCATACCTTTTCCAAATTCATACTTTTCATGGCAGCTTCCATGGACTTCACTACCCCAGCCATTGAAGTGGTCACCTTCTTTGTTGTGACGGCAGTCTGAACTCTGCTCGCAACAGCATCCACCCGGGATGCCATTCTGAGGTAGTTAAGAGCTTGATTATGCTGGCGGATGGCATTTTCAGCATGAATACGAGCACCTTCCATATTATTCTTCTGTATGGCCTGAAATATTTATATAGATTCAGTATTCCAAAATAAATATCTCTATTCAGCATCCATTATATTTTCACTTCAACATTATAGATTATAGAACATATCTTTAACTATTTACAATTTTTATTATCATTTTGTTATTATCATCCCCTGTTCATGTTTTAAACCAATTTTTATTACAATGACAGATAAGGATAACAACATTACATTTGATAAATAACCTTTATGAAATTCAGTCACTTCCTTTAAAATTACTAAAAATTAAATAAAAGTTCACTGAAAATGAACTCAGATGTAACTAGTATCTTTGCATTAAATTATTCAATGAAAGAATTAAATTGAAAAATAAAATTAAACTTTCAATATTTTACTTTAATACACATTCTATATGTATTATGTTGAATCAAAAATTATGTTCTCAAACATCTTAACAGTTACAAAAACTATAACCAAATATTTCACTTTAAAAAACTTTAATTTATAGCTCAATGTAAAATACAATTTCATTTATTTAATTGAATTAATGATTATGAAAAAATTATTAATAAATACATTTTGTTTAATTATTTCAAAATATTACCTTTAATATAATTATTTGCTACTTTGTGTAATACAATTATTTGATATTAACATCATCGCAGCATTTTAAGCCGATTAGTATTCAAAGAAATTTCCTTGTAATTAAAAAATTTATTTTTCTAATAATAAATAAACTTTTTATGATTAGTAAAAGAAATTTTCTAACTATAGATTACGCACTAATTCTACTTAAGTTTTTGTGTGAAATTAGCTGCGGTGAAGCTAATACCTAATTAACAATTATTTCACACTGTAAAGTAAACGTAATTAACAGATTAAAATTATTAATGAAATCAATGGTTATTTTTAGTAATCTACTCATACCTACTAAAAATATTAAAGTTAGTTATTTTTATTTTTCATTGCAAATATAAATTAAGTGAACAACATGTAACAAGACATACTAAGATATTATAGTACGAAAACATACTAAATACCAGTCACTTATACTATTTCAGGAAAAAACTATAACATCAAATGCTAACAAGCCAAATGAATATTATGCATAAATAACACCAATATTGTTAACAAATATAATAATCACACTGCCCCTTATCCAAAAATCTCAAACTTATTAGGTTTCTATTAATAGAACTTCACATATTAGGAAAAAACAGCAATAAACATGAAAAATATTTTTTATCTAACTGCAATGACTGATAATTGCTTTAGGATTATGAAGATAAAATTGCTATGTACTATAGTGTCCAATGAGCATTTCCTAGTATTCTTATCTTACAATGGTAAACAATTTGATATGATTTAACCGATTGTTATTAAAACAAGTTATTCCTGTTATGTTCAAGTTAATTATTTTGCAAAATATTTAATAATACATGTCAATAATATAAGTTATTTAAATGTTAGAAAATTAATTTTTCATTCAACATGACTTATATTTACCTTTTTCAATTTAACCTTTTCTGCTTTCTCTTCTTTCTCACAGCGTTTGGAATTTCTTTCCATTTCCTTTGTTGCAAACTTTAGATTAAACAAATGTTCTTTGAATGTTAAGTGCAATAAAAAGATTGGCATAAAAAATAACAACTCAGATCAAAATATTAAAAAGTAATTTATTATACATGAATTTTGAATGAAATAGAAAGTACAAAATTTTGTGTAAAATTAATACATTTTTTAAATATAATTGCTACAAATATTCTAATGAATTGATTGATCAGATATATATATACTTTTTTAATTTCTCTATAAAACAGCAATTTTTGAATGACTGCATTTAAGATTATCTCAATTATTGAATTACACTTGCCTTTATAGAAAATTTTTAAGCCAGAGGTATTTTGACTGTTCAAATCTAATTACGAAAAGAAAAAAAGTATGTTAAATTTCAACAGAACTTATTTATAAAGAGCAATAGTACTTCTCTTTCCTCATTGTCCAGATGGAAAACTATTTTACTCTTCACATGATATAGCTGATAAATCAACATGGGGGTAGTTCTCAAATTATAGAAGATGTCTTCAAACAAACACACCTTTCTTTTATTGTCTACCTATCTTTTACAAATGCAAAAAATTTTTTATCCATTGATTTGAGCATTCTAGAGGAATAATGTTACAACCATACAGAAAATATTAATAGAATGATAATTGCTAAGCTTATCAAATGATACAGAAAAAATTTAACATTGAACCTGCTACCATACATAAAATTAATCAAGAATTGAATGGGAAAAAATAGCTTGCAGTACAGTTCCACATAATCTAAATAAGCACCAAAAATAAAGGTATCAGAATCAATAAAAAATCTTAAACAACTTACAAATAGAAGTTACAGCATAATTTTTAAAATTATAATTGGTGATGAATATATATATCATCTTTTGTTGCATAAACACATCTAGAAAATAAATTATAGGTTTTTGAAAATGTTTCCACGTTTAGGATGGTTATAAGACTATGTACCATGAAAAAATGTTTGTTATTTTCTTCAGAAGTATAAGACGAGTCAAAGCCATCCAGGTGGAAAGACAAAGATTATCACAGCTAACTGGAACACTATAAATTCTTAAGAATTGTGTATTAAAGAACTCATGTTTCACTATAATAATGTGTCAAAGCTCCACTATAATAACAAAAAAATATGTTAGAACATTCACTCTATTAATTTGATCAACTATATGTGATTTTTGGCTATTTTTTTAATTTAAGAAAACTCATAGGGACATCATTTTTTTTTCTAAAATTAGGATTGAGGGAGCTTTTAAAAATTAAAATATAAATTGAAAGAGCTCTTTGAATCAATCACTATATAATATTTTAATTGAATCAAAGAAATTAACGGTTTGAGATATTTAACCTCTAAAAAACTTCTCTCCACAAAAGGGCATTAATACTGGATAAAATTACTTTGGATGCTACCAAAATTTCATGTGTGTGTGTGTGTTTCAAACTTTTAGAGTGACCCTCACATTATAATACAAACATAATAAGTCTCTTATTAGCATTTTTATAAATTACATTTATGGCAGAAAAATAAAATCCGATTTGTAAAAGAATGAAATGTTGTTGTCAAATCTAATTGGAATTGCTGTTAAATGGAAAGTAATAAATAAAAAAATTGAAATAAAAATTGATTATTTACAGTAATAATGGAATAGAATGCAATTTAAGAAGACACTACTTTACAAATGTAATAAACATATAGATAAATAATCAGTTTATAAAAGTATGAAAATTACAAAAAATTAATTTGCCAATTTATAATAGCATTATAAAAAATTATTAAATAAAATATCACAAAAGGAAATAACAAATAATTGTAAGGATACTTTCCATTGCAGACGTCATGATGAAGAATTTTCAAGACTTAATCTGAAGAAGAAAAAAAACAAAAAATTCTTAGTATGATTTAATTTATTAAAGAAATGCATTTTATTAAATACATCATACACATATTATGGACTGTTTTAATACATATTTTTGCCTGAGGAGGAAATTTAAAAAAATCCCACAAGAGATTTTTTAAATAATTTCTATAACTTAAAGGGACTTTTTAATTATTTCTACAATCAATTGAAATAATGCTGAACAATTTTTAATCAAATTATCATGGTTTATTTAATACATTGTTTATATACATTGTAATACCATTTTGAATATTCATAGCCACTATAAACATTCAGAAGGGAATCAAACTCATAAACTGTTGACTTTAAGACCAGAATGTTAACTGTTCAGCCATCAGATTAGTGTGTGACTGTCAACTAATTATTTTTATTTTGAATAATATAAAGAGCAGTCAATGATGACAGAAGTTTCAATTATAAAAAAAAATTAAATTTACATAACAATTTATTTAAAATTACTAGAGATTTTACAAGAATTAAGTGGAAACAATTAAGATATTTTCATGTTGAATATTTTCAGTGTCATTTAACAATTCACAAATGAAACATTGCAAATGAGGAATTAAAGTAAGATACATAAACTTATGGTTAATCAGCGCTTTAGGTCCCCTACTTCGCCAACTCACGAATTTGAAGCGTTTACATGCGCCTGCTCAATAATTATTCGTTTGTTTTAGCCTTTTCATTGGTCGCTAATTAAATTTCACTTTGAAATAGCGGTAGAATTTTCGCCATGACATCGGTGTTTTTGAAATCTCGCCAAGGAGGGGACCTAAAGCGCATTTTCACCAAACTTATATATATTTGATGCCTCGGCCGATCAAATTTATTCTTTTAATTCAATCAGGGCAATCATCAGTTTATGTATGGGGCATTGCTAACACAGAAGTTCAATATTGCAACACCTGTGTTGTAAGTTCCCCACATAAATAAATGACTAAAGTAATAAATGAAAACAATTCTAAAGACAAGGCATGCATTGGGATATAAACAAATCAAATTATGTAATTTTTGTGATAAAAAAAACATTAATTTATCAACCAAAAACATTTTGCCAATATACCATAACTGATTCTGATTAATTTAGCTTTTCTATGATCTGAATAAGCTTTGCTCATTTCAAGTTGATATAACAGGTTTTATTATAATCAGTAACTTCTAAATTATTAATAACTTGTTTCTCATTAATAAATATGTTTATCCTTTTTATAACTGTTGCGATTAAGTTGTCCACTAAGAATGATTATTCAACACCAATAACCAGATATTTGTCTTCATGATTTTATACAAATCATAATGCACATACATACATACATATATATATATATATATATATATATATATATATATATATATATATGTATGTGTGTGTGTGCAGCCAAAGGTCAATATAACGAGCCTTTGTAGAGTAGATGTGATTTTTTTTTTCTTGTGAGCAAAAGATTATTATAACAAGTGGTCACTATATTGGATATAGTAATTAAAAAATGTACACATTCATGCTAACAAATTTCAAAAAAGAAATTTGTAAGCATAAAAAAAATTAGAAGAAAAATGTTTATTTATAAAGCATTTATTTTCCAATTATAGTTGGGTCTTTTCTTCATAATTGATTTTTAGAAAATATAAGTTTCTATTTCAATTAAAAATGATAAATAACATTCTATATTTTCTTCTCTTTCAAAAACACATTTTAAAGTTTCAACAGCACTTGAAAGTTTTTACATCAGGAAATGTGGCCATGTCTTTGTCTTCTTCATCGGAGTTGACGTGATTTTTTCTTGTAAACAATAATGGGAAAACATTTCATATTCAGTTAAATTTTCCATGCATTGTAGGTCAAAATCAATTGCAGCACATTTATTAAAACTTAAGTTTTTACCAAACTTCCTTTTTTTGAAACTTCTTATAACATTTTTCTCTTTTTCTTTGAAATTTAAATTTTCGATTATTTCATAAATTCTTTCAGCAGCAGATTATATTTCCGATTGTTTTATGAAAACAAAGAAGCAATTTTTGAAGCCATTTTCTGTAGCATCATTCCATTCTGTTTTCAAAAGGTACAAAATTGTAATATCTACTCTTTAATTTCCACATTCATCCAATGTAGAAACAATTCTTCTAAAAAGCAATGTCTTGTAACTATGTTAAAAGCTCATAATGACTCCTTGATCCAGAAGCTAAAGAAGCAAACTAACATTGGGAGAAAAATATCCCACAGTAATTGACTTCAAAGCTTTTATTTGTGGATGCACTGAACAATTATACCTTATTAGGACATTTTTTCTGTATTTAATTGTCATTTGCTTACACAAGCATGGAAACAGTTCTTCAAAAATACTAGATGTCACCCATAATTCAGAATTGTTTTTATAGGTCCCTGGTAGTTTTGATTCCTTTAGAACACCTCAGCTTTATCAATTTGCCAATTGCTAAGAGAGGAAAATTTTCAGAGCACGACAAGTTTACATGCATAAGAATCATAAGTCTTGTTTGGCTACTTTCCCCCAATTTTCAGTTTCATGTTTGAAAACAAAAGATCTATTGAGTTTAATCCTAAGAAATAATCCAGTCTCATCTGCATTAACAATGTAGTCTAGAACATAGTTTTCTATAATATATTTTAGTTTTTTTTTTTTTTTAAACATTTCCATTTCTTTGTTGACAGCATCACTTCCCATACAAAGCCACCAGAAAGAATGACTATATCTTACTTCAAACTTTTGCAACCATCCGCCTGACGCTTTGAATGTAATTTCATCAATGTCCTATATATTAAGCTAATCATAATGCTTTAAAATTTAACTTCTTTTGGGATATTTTTTATTGCACTATATTTAACCAATTGTACAATCGATCTTCAAACTTTTGATATTTTTAATCACAGCATCAATTTTAACATGACTTAACACTGGTGTCTTCTTTTTCCAAAATATAATCCCAGCAGTTAATTATGCCAAATAATGTGCCTTTAGGGATATAAAACATCCTGAAATCTGACATTTTCATAATTTTTTCTATCTATTTTTAAGATTTTTATTTTGGTTTCTAGCAATATCACATTGCATTTGTTTGAAACTGCCGTCTTGTTCAGTGGTAAGGATGTAATTTTTGATTGCAAGTTTAATTTTAACAGAGATAAAACAAATCAAAATGTACAACTGGAGCCACACAACCCCTCCAATAAGCAAGCTACCATATCAGGGGTGGCCAAAATTTTGGGATCCGGAGTCTACTACACATTTAAAAAATCGAAGGCGGTCTACCAAAGGCAAAGCTAAATTAACGTACATATTTATTTTCCGTTACAAGAAAAAAAGGTAAATTATGTAATTTTTTTTAAAAAAAACTTAATATTAATCTTTACAAAATAAAAATTTACAGACGAAAATAATCAAAGTATTCATATATCAAAAACTGACCATCCTATTCACTTCGTTTAGTTGAAATTTGGCACTGTATATCTGCGACAAGTTTATCATATTGTTGCTGGAACGAGCTTATTGCAATGCATTAACACAAAATTAAATGTTCATCTGTTAAATGTGACCAGTGTTTGTTTTTTGTTCATTGTTGAAAAAGCAGATTCGCAAAGATACCTTGATCCAAAGTATGATTTCAAATACAAAATCAATTTGTAAATATTTGGAAACGTTTCCTCAGAAATTAATTTCAAAAAATCAGTATTGCTAAATATGCTCTGGATTAAAGAAATATATTGCATCTTAATTTAATAATTTCTTCAACGGTAACTGATGCGATATCTATTAATATTTTCAGACACTCCATCAATGTTGACATTTTCATTAAATGAAAACATCATAAAATTGAGTATTTCGTTCAATCTAATTAAGTCAACAAATCTTCTTCCAAAGTCTTCAAACAAAACAAGTAAATATTAAGCGAAATCTTTGTTTGAATTATGGGTGCACTCTTCCTCCATGCTTTTGAAGTTTCTCAATTCATGTTTTCTTAATTGAGATGCATATCTTTCTATAGATTTTTTTAATGTTTTAATCGCACTCATCATGTCCGTTTTAAGTTTTAAATCGTAAACCTTTAATCATAAATCTTTAAATCGTAAATCTTTGCACAGCTTGTTTTGGGTTTTGAAGCGTAGACTGTAGTAAATTTTTGTTTTAAAGAATTCATTGATTCTATGTCATAAGTTATAAATTAAATTGTTAATATCCGAGGTCATTATCGAGATGGTCGCATGGACTACCTAAAATGTCTTCGCGGTCTACCAGTTGACCGTGGTCGAAGTCTTGGACACCCCTGTACCATATTATGCTTGTGAGACAATAAATAATTCTAAGTGTATGATCATGAATTTTTAACTCTTCAAGTAGGGAGAATATATATTGCATTTCTACCAGTCTTCAAAGCATTGAAAACAGAATTAGTGAGTTTACTTCTGGAGGCACATCAAGACTCCTCTTATTAAGAAGACTGGTATTATTGGGTAATTAATTCCACTCCCACCCTCATCCATCAAAGTTGAACACAAATGCTGAAGATTCTATGTCCATAAGTCTTGTCATTACAATGAAATTCGTTTTCAGATACGCATTTCAAAAAAATTCTTTTTGGAAGAACACCGAAGGAATATTTGACGATTTCAGATATTGTATTGAAATCAGACCTTACTGGACGGTCATTATAATGGAAACCAAATGCTATAGAGTGGAAAGGAAAAGTTGGGAATTTTATCACTGGTTATTTTAGTGGAAGTCTTAATAATATTGGGTTGTTATAGCAAACTTCAACTGTATATATATGCACAATAATACAATTATATTTCTTCCTGTAGCCAATTTTATATTTTTAAGCATTTGTCCATCGCTTATCAAAAAAAATCCCACAATGATTTTAAAAAACCTTTCTTTCCATTGTAACAAAGAATACAACATGAAAAAATTCATGAATAACTCAGGCTTTATAACACAATAAAATGATATTTTTTTATATAACTTTGAACGAACAAGATCAAATTTTAAAAATATAAAGGAAAAAGCTATTATTTATTAGTTAAATTAATAGAATAGTAAGATTTTATTTTAAAAATACACTATTTTGTCAAAGATATTTGTAGCTAAATTTAAGATATTTTTATAAGGGAACATTGAAAATAATCATAAAATTAAAGATGCTACATTAATTTAATATTAAATTTAATTAAAAATAACTAACATATCAATTTTTAATATAATATTAATAGGAAAAACAAATGTTCTTTTATGAAATAAAGTAAAAATTACCATTAAACTAATAATCCTTAAAACAATAAAAATTTAGAGAAATGTAATGCAGAAGCATATAATAATTTTTTACTTTTTTTATTCTTTCAATTTTTGAAAATTTCCAATCAAAGTTGATTACATAGTAAACTTTAATTACAAAAAATGTAATAAAAAGGTATAAATTATATTATAAAAAAGTTATACATACCATAAGACAAATACGTCAAAGAATGAAAATCAAACTTTTTTCTAAGTAATTTTATATAATGGTTGAAAAGTTAAGAACTGTAAATAAAAATATAATTCATTATAAGTAACCATAAAGACAATAATGGATATGCAAACATTTATAGCGCAGAATTTAAAACTGGGAAAAAACAAAGTTTCAACATCAAAAATTAGAAAAACAACTAATTTTCCAAAATTACAGAGGTCAATATACAATGAGCAAAATACATGAAAACTGAAAGAAATTAAATAAAGTTACCAGGCTCGGTTTGGAACCAATACTTAAAGTTATTAAAGACGTACTTATAGGGCAATTTTCAAACAAAAATAAAGTGAAATTAGCATAAACAGAAAATGTAAGCTAACCGAAATTATTTTTTTAAAGACATAAAATCTTAAAAACATTTTGAAATAAATTTTATTTTCAAACAATTAACAATAAAATAATTAACACCTAAGCTTTAAATTTTATAATAAGATATATTTGTATACTTTTTCATCTTTTGTTAAATTCCCAGAGGAATATTTTTAAATATTACATAAGAACTGAAAATTATTTTTATAGAATGTTCCAAGAATACGGTAATATGGCTCAATAATAGAAACTAACTTGAGAGATCATTATTACAATATCACAAAAATCACAATATACTTCAAAATCAAGGACTTAATATATGCATTGAATACTCATATTATTTTTATTTTAATCAATATAATCATAATTTTGAAAACAAAAATAAACATAAAATTACACATAAAGCTTTTAAAATGAGAAATATTATGTTATTAAATAACTGTTGGGAAAATAATTAGCAATTTTTAACAAAAAACAACGGCTGTATCCCAGTGTACGGTACGCTTTTTTTATACAATTAATATAATTATACAATATACAATTATATAATAATATAAAATTATATTATTTTATAGATATAGTATAATTTTATACAATTAATTATAATTGTATATATGCGTACCTTACAAGGAGCGTACCGTTCACTGGGAATTAACCAAAAACAATAGGCTGTAACAATTGAAACCTAGATGCACATTTTTTTGAAAAAATATATGTTGTTTAATGATGCGATTTAGCATCATTAAACAACATAAATTTTTGTACCATATTCAAATAAAGTTTTCTTCTATTTGTTAAAATGAAGATATTAGTAAACTGTTCTTCAATTAGTTCAAATATGCATAAAATAATTTCAACAGAATACTAGAAGGATAATAAACAGACAACAATATAACATATAAATGGAATAAAATAATTGTGATCGATAAACTTTAAGACTAAAAAAATTTTAACTTAAACCATAATGATTCTAAAGAAAAATATATTATTAAAAAACTCAGTTTTCGATTGACTTCTTTTACTACAACGGAGATTGAATTATCAAATTATGGAATACAAAAACAATTCTAACATAAAGTAATAAACAACCACGTAATTAATTCATCATACACATAAAAATTATTAAAAAATAAATTAGAAACCAAAACAAAGGCATTGTTCAACCAAATTAGACGAACGATCGAAGAAAATCAACCAAAAGAAAATAGCTATGAGAAATCAAGCGCTTTCTTAGCAAACATTTATATTAGCGCGATAGATAAATTAATTACCATCAATTTCAAATTATAAAAGCTAATAAAGTTACGCACGACAGTTGTAACCACATATAGAAATATGATTATCAACAAATGTTTTATTATTCAACAAACACTTAACGAAATCATATGAAAAGTTTTTCACAAACTGTACGATATTAAAAGTTATAATCCAAAGCTGACAGCGACATCTATCAGTAAAAGTAAAAATATTTTTATTAGTTCTCTGAATTGTTCATTTTTTCTTTGGTTAAATATGGTCTGCGATATTCCATTCTGAAGTGCATTCAGAAAGTCTTTTTTTAAATTATACAAAAAAAATTACCTGCAATTTTTAACATACATTAAAATTATGCATTTAAAAGTTTTTTTCATTTTTATTTGTAACGTACGAACTATTCTCTGAATCACAAGAAGCACCGGAACTTTTTAAAATATACAATTGAAAAGATATTATTTATATGGCCCATTTCTTTTTTCAAAATTCTTTGATAATCTTGATGGGTCTATCATTGAGATATATAGACAAAGATCTCATTGTTCAGTTGAGATTCACAACTATGACTATTGGAAACATTGTAGACACTTCTCACACGCATAGACGTACATATATAATTATACATGCTGAATAGAATGTTGTAGAATATTCTCGTATTCTGGATCTTTATGATATAAAAACAAATCAGAATTACCAGATAAACTATAATATTCGCAAAATACAAAAATTCGCTAATAAAAAGGAATCATACGGCATCTGTACCATTTTTTATGTCATTTTGTATGAAAATAGGATAAGAACGAAAGAGCATATTAAACTTTAAACGATCTGTTGCTTTGAAACTATATTTTTTAATAAAAAATTAAAAGTGTATAAAGAAATCTAAAAGTATGTAAATATAAAATGACTATAGATATGTTTATTTCAAAATTTTTTTTAGCTGTGTAAAAAGAAAAACAGAACAAAAGAGCAAGAGATTTCAAGTGTATAAAATACACCATAAATATGAACCACTAGAGATATATATAGAATTATTTCAATAGTTAACTCACATTTAAAATACATCCATAAAACATCACAGAATAGATCAATGTGCATTGATATATCCAAAATTTATCAATTAACTCTCGAATACTGATGTTTCGTAGATGTATAATGGACACAAAAACAGACATCTCGTTAGTTAGAATGAATCTCATTGAGGTTGTTGCACCAGCATACTCCTCTGTACCTAACCCTGAGTTGGGCCATACCAAGCTAAACATACAGCCGGGTGGGAGTTTTCGTAAAGCAGAAGACTCCTCAATACTTGGCTTTCCACCCTTAGAAGTATTGTGGTGAAACACTTCTGCTTGGAAGTTGGCAGCAGCAGCTAGAAAAACTTTCTATCTGAAAATTGGCAACACCAATATTCTCGGAATAATAGCGCACGAGGAACAACAGAGCAGTTCACGTTTTCCCCGACGATGTGAGTGGATGAGTTCAGAAACCGGTTCTCTCTCAAAGATTTTGTATTCGCGAAGTTTTGGCATTTTCTTTAATTTGCAATAAAATTTAGTTAAGTTGCAATATATGGTGTGCATAGATACTAATCAATAAACGATAAACTTGAACCCCATATCTGGTGACCAAAATGTGAACACGCTAATTCTTTAAGTTTTACTTGGATTTGGAAGTAACTACAGCACACGTGGGATTTTTAAAACTTCGACGAGCGAATCCCTTTGGATTACTATCTACAGTTCAATGAAATCTCATAAGTCTATGTCAGTGCTGTGTGTTATTGGTAATCATTCATAACTTCTAGGATGCAGGTAGGATCTTTCTATAATTTTCTTAAACGTTGTGTTATGTATTTTTCAATTATTCACTGGGGTCGGTTTCTTGGAAAAATTGTATGTATATTTTAACGCAAAGTTTTTTCAGTTAAATTATTATTTGTACATATTTTTCCCCCCATGAGCTACATTCCGTTAACTACTCCACAATTTTATCAATCCCTTCGCATCGTGCTGAGTTTTTATTATTTGATTTACTATATTACATTATATGAATATTCATTGCTTCTTTTATATTTCATAACTAATATTTTTAATGTTTATTGTATTTCTCATTTATAAATCTTGATATTCGATACTATACGCATTTCCCTATTATTGATTTGTATACTTCGTAATTATTTTCCTACTAAATTTTGACTATGCCTTTATCCGATGATTTTTCGGTTACTCAAAATTCTCCCTCCGAAGACACACCTTCGCAGGTTGCACCCGTTTCGGTAAAAATACCACCTTCCTGGAAAACTAACCTTTCTCTGTGGTTTATTAGGTTGGAATCGCAGTTTTTTCTGGCGAATATAACGTCCGATCTAACAAAATTCAATCACGTTGTCTCCTGCTTAGATCCCGATATACTAAATTCGGTACACGACATTTTAGAGAAACCACCTACTACCGAAAAATACGACGCCTTAAAATAAACGCCTGATTTCTGCTCATTCCGAAATTGAAGCATCTAGAATTCAAACCTTATTGCAGGGAGAAGAACTCGGTGATCAAAGACCCTCCCAATTACTAAATCGCAGGAGTTCGTTAGCTGGTGATACCGTAGGTGAAGCGCTTTTACGCTCATTGTGGCTCACGAGGCTACCATATAACACGTAAACTATTTTAGCGAGAATGATTTGAATAAAATCGCCGCAGTTGCTGGCAAAATAAGCGATCTAGCTATCCCTTCGTATGTAAATTCTATCACCCCTAACTCACCTGATTCTGTCACGGCTCGCTTGGAACTCCGGGTACCGCAGTTAACTCAACAAGTTAGCGAATTAAGCACTGCCCTGAAACGCAGTTCCCGTAGCCCTAGGCGTAATTTCCGCCGATCATTTCAACGCAGCAGATCTCGCAATAGTTCCCACTGTCACACTAACTTCAGTCACTACAAGGAACGTACGAATGAACTTTGTTTTTACCATGTCAATTTCGGCGATAAAGTGCGAAAGTGCCAAGCTCCATGTTCTTTTCGTCAGTCGGCAAACAAAACGGGCGATCGCTCACTGGCCAATCTAGCGACCGCCAAGTGAATCGTATTCTTTTGGCCGACCCGTCTTCAAAATTAAATTTTCTGATTGACACAGGAGCCGACGTATCTGTTTTGCCTAAAAAATATGCTCCAAAAACCACACCCTCTGAAAGTTTGGATATGCAGCAAATGGCACTAAAATTTCTACTTTTGGCAACAAACGCCTCATTATTGATTTAAATCTCCGCCGACAATTTTCGTGGCTATACGTCATTGCTGACGTAAGCCAACCAATTATAGGTGTTGATTTTCCTAAACATTTTGAGTTACTTGTCGATGTCAAAAATAACCGTCTGATCGACTCTCGGACTTCTCTCTCGTCAAACGGCATATCTTTCAACAATTTTTCCCTAGATTCCAACTTATCAGCTATTCCAAATTTGAAAAATTACTCGCTGAGTATCCTGAGCTTACAAACCCTTCTTTAGTAACAAATGACCTTAACACTTATGAAATTTTCCATCACATTGAAACTAAGGGACCCCCTGTATTTTCCAAACCTCGCCGTTTGGCTCCAGAATTGCTCAAAGCCGCGCGTTTAGAGTTCGAATACCTAATGTCTCAGGGAGTTATTCGACCGTCCAGAAGCCCTTAAGCCAGTCCCCTCCGCATGGTCCGCAAATCTAATGGTGATTAGCGCCCTTGTGGCGACTATCATCGCTTGAACGCTGTGACAACTCCTGACAGGTATCCTGTACCCCATATTCAGGATTGTACACAGGTTTTTTTCGGCAAAAATATTTTTTCTACCCTCGACCTGGCAAGATCGTATCACCAAATTCCCGTCAATACTGAGGACGTACCGAAAACTGCTGTAACCACCCCATTCGGTTTGTTCGAATATCTTAAAATGCCATTTGGACTTCGTAACGCCGGTCAAACTTTCCAAAGATTCATACATCAAGTGCTTTACGGATTGGATTTTTGCGTTCCCTACTTCGATGATCTCCTTATAGCATCGGCAACCAAAGACGAACATTTTAAACACCTTCACATTATTTTTGATAAATCCGCGAATACGGAATAAAATTGAACCCTCTAAATGTGTTCTTGGAAAGACATCAGTCTTATTTCTTGGTTGCTTAATAACACCTTCTGGAGTAAGCCCTCTTCCCGAAAAGTCAGCAGTAATTTCTAACTTCCCTAAGCCTGAATCACTGTCTGAACTTAAAAGATTTTTAGCTATGCTAAATTTTTATTGTCGTTTCTTGCCTAAAGCCGCAGCTACTCAAGTCCCACTTCATTCACTTCTAAAAAGAATGACAAACGACCTTGGACAGATGACTTTGGACAGATGAAACAACTGCCGCGTTTGAAAAATGCAAAAGCGATTTAATGAATGCAGTCACTCTTGGTTTCCGTTCCCCTGATCAGCAGCTATCATTAATGGTAGATGCTTCCGATATCGCCATAGGAGCAGTATTGCACTCCCAAAATACCAATGGCTTACAACCTTTAGCTTTTTACTCCAAGAAACTGACACCAGATGAAATCAAGTACAACACATATGATAGAGAATTATTGGCTATCTATTCTGCTGTAAAACATTTCAAATTCAGCATATGAATTTTATTGCTCAATTTAGCACTGACATTCAACACGTTTCTGGATCAAACAACCCAGTTGCCGACTCCTTATCAAGAATTTTCGCCATCAATAGTAATAACACCACCGATTTCACACGTTTAGCTGAAATCCAGGAAAATGATGCAGAACTCAATCAATTACTACCAACTGCAGGTAGTTCTTTAAAGCTGCAGAATATGGAACTATCCCCAGGACTTAAGTTGTTTTGCGATATAACCAACGATCGAATCCGTCCTTTTGTTCCATCTTCCCTTCAAAAAACTCTGTTTGACTCCCTCCATGGCCTTTCCCACCCAGGAATACGAGCGACTAAAAGACTGATTCTCTCTCGTTTCGTCTGGCTTTCAATTTCAAAAGACTGTGTTGCATGGACTCGCGCATGCATTGATTGCCAGAAGTCAAAAGTTTCCAGACACAACCATAGCCTTTTGCAAGCCTTGCTGTCCCCTTACAACGCTTTCAACATGTGCCCCTGGACATTGTCGGACCTTTACCCCCGTCGGAAGGATATTCTTATCTTTTAACAATGATGGATCAATTCTCTCGCTGGCCGGAAGCAATTCCGATACGTGACATTTCCACAGAAACCATCGCCCGAACTTTTGTTGCCCATTGGATCGCAAGATTTGGAATACCTACCACCATAACAACTGATCAAGGTCGTCAGTTCCAGTCGAACTTATTCACGAATCTCAACAAAATCCTTGGCATTCACCGAATTCGGACAATTCCATACCACCCTACCGGGAACGGATTAATTGAGAGGTTTCACCGCTCCTTAAAACAATCGTTAATGTGCCACAACGACGTCCAGTGGACATCAAGCCTGCCAATTACGTTGCTAGGTCTTCGATCATCCTACAATCAGCACTGTGCCGAGATGCTTTATGATACAACAATTCGGCTGCCTGCACATTTCTTTCAGCCAACAAGTGTCTCTACTTCCCTGGATCCAGCTTCCTTCTTACAAAAGCTGTGCGAGTTTATGTGCTTTGGATTCGTGCACTCATGTGTTTGTGAGGCAGGATGCAGTAAAACCTCCGTTGACTCGCCCGTATGATGGTCCTTATCAAGTGCTTAAACGGCTAAATAAAACTTACACTCTCCTCATTAAAGGAAAAGAATCCGTTATCAATGTCGACCGTCTAAAACCAGCATTTTTAATGTCTGAAACCCCTGAATCTTCAGTTCCTGTTCCCAGTGCTACCCAAGCTTTCCCGAACTCTCCGAAAGTGACGCCTGTTCCTGTGGTTCAAGACTCTGCTGTAAACGAAGAACCCCCTGTGCAAACTACGCGTTCCGGCAGAAGAGTTTGTTTCAACCCACGATATCTCTAACTCCTCGTGTCTTAGACACTTGGGGGGGGGGAGTAATGGGTTGAAACATTTCTGCTTTGGAAGTTGGCAGCAGCAGCTAGAAAAACTTTCTATCTGAACTTTGGCAACACCAATATCCTCGGAATAGTAGCACACGAAGAACAACAGAGCAGTTCACGTTTTCTCAGACGATGTGAGTGGATGAATTCAGAAACCGGTTCTCTCTCAGAGATTTTGTATTCGCGACGTTTTGGCATTTTCTTTAATTTTCAATAAAATTTAGTTAAGTTGCAATATACGGTGTGCATATATACTAATTAATAAACGATAAACTTGCACCCCATAGTATCATTTGACATGGAGGGCACGTGACCACGACATATTTAATGTACTCCAGCTGCCATTACACACTGCGAATCATTGTTTGGGTCTGGATTTGAATTCCCTACTTTCCTACAACAAGAACGAACAATTTAACAAGCCTAGCCACCGAGCCCGTCTTATTGAAATTGTCACATTTATGTGCATTGATATGGCATCAAGTCCTATGGATATATTATTCGCATACAGTGATGTGACAATACACATTTTGCGTGTTTAGGGACTTCATTTTATTGATAAAGGTTATTGGATAAATAAGGCAATAATATTCGTCATTTATGAAGTTTGTGAAAAATCTTTTCTTTAAAAAGAGGTATAAAATGGCAAAATTAAATAAAAAAAATTACAACAACCAGAACTTTTACATCAAATAAAATGTGTAAAATTTTATACGAAATATATATGAGTACAAAACCTTGCTATAAAATTATAATTAAAAAAACAGAATTTTTTTTTTTTTTTTTTTTTTTTTTAAATTTTCATGTTTTCTACAAAAGTCTTTTCTGAACACAATTTTCAAGCTTTACGCACAAATTAAATGTTTTTCATTAAAAATGAGCTCATTATTTGAAATTACCTAATTTTTGGGTAATTTAAGATTTTATCGAAATTACATTTTTGTAATTTTGCATAAAATCTCAAGTTAACCAAACATTTGGTACACATGTCTTATAAAGTTTTCAAGATTAAAATAAAAGTATTCATAAAATCTCTAAGAGAAAAAAAATTCTACTCAAACAGCTAAAGGTGAAACCAAAAATATTAAACATGCCTGAAGTTTACTTGTAATTGTGTTTAAGGGCTTTAGCAAGAACACTGTTGCCTGGTTGGTTAGGCCATCGTTCTAGTTACCGAAAGGTAGGGAGTTCGGATCTCAACTAATTCGAAGATTTACTGGAAGATATATAGATCGTTTACTGGAAGATATTAAGCTCGAATCCCGGTTTATCCCAAGATCCCTCGTGTTCACTAATGATGACTGGAGCACATTAAATATGACGTGGTTGCAATGTCTTCCATGTTCCTATTCCAAATTAATACCTCTGGGGGTGGTTGGAATCAGGTTATGGGTTTTCTCTGGCTTCAATCTCTAAATTGGAAGACCAGATGTTGCTGCCATCTAGAAGCCAAAATCGTATTTCCACCCTCGTATGGGGTGTGCTCTGTTTAAAAACGCTCTTTCTTAAATTTAAAGACGCTCTTTCTGACTTCATTCGCCCAATCTCTGATGGGCAGCTAGGCTTCACCAAGTGTCATAAGTAACAACAACACCATAACAGACATTTTTTTCTATGGGTTGCTGTTGCAACCTGTGCCGGGTGGGAGCCTTTGAAATTTAGAAACGAGGACCAAGAAGAATACCCCATTACTTTACTTGCCCTCTCAAGGAATAGACTGATACCACAATTTATTGAACGTGCCTTTAACTGCCTTTCGTAGACAACATTGTGGATTAAAATCTTCAAATAAGAAGACGGTTAAAAGCTTAAGTATAACAATCATTCTGTCGACACCGTGGTTGAAAAGTTTTTATGAGGCTTTTGATACCCACAATATTTAACAAATGACTCACTGTGGAAGTTCTATCAACATAGCAAGATATCGAAGCTGCAACTCCAAGGAGGGCAAAAGATGTCAAATTCAAATTTACTTTATAAATCTCACACTCACACATACTTAGTATAAATAATAATTACGTGAAAGTACGAGCCAGGGAGGCATTAAATAGTACAAACAGATGATTTTCCCATTACTAATTACAATTATTATAATAGAAGTCATTAGTTTAGATTTACGACAGAATTCAATGAATGAAATTTTAGGTATGTTGCATTAGAATGGATGTCCATGCTTTTTCCTCGAACATACAAAATAAGTTTGATATACCAATGCATGTTGTGTTGTGTTACTAATGACACTCGGCTAAGCCAAACACGCCTACCAGGGACAGAGCGAATGAAGTCAATTCCGTCTTTGAGCAGAGAACTCCTCACAAGGGTGGAAGTAGGACTTTTGGCTCATGGATGACAGCACCATCTGGATCTTCTTATTTAGAGATAAGGGGCCAGAGAAGACCCATGGCCTAACTCCTAATACCCCCAGAGGTATTAATTTGGAATGGGAACATCGACCACGACATATTTTACGTGTCCCAGTAGCCATAAGTGAACATGGCGGATCTTCGGATTAGCCGGGATTCGAACTCACTACCTTCTGGAAATGAAAGCGACGCCCTAACGAACCAGACCCCCGCGGCCCAAATGCATGTCATATTTCAGATTATTGATTCTCTATAATCAGTCATCAAGCGTCGAAAATAAGACTTAGGGCTAGTAAGAAATCTCCAACTTTGCGTCCATCAAATAAAGGATCTTGTTGAAGTATGTCTGCGGGAAAGACTCAAAAATAAGAAATCAGAAAGGTTTCAAAATCAGCTCAGCATACAATTCAATCGAAAACATTCAAATATTCATTTTGCATTATACCATGTGATATCATCTCTTGATTCCATTACTGTCAGGTTCAAAAGAACTGCCTTTTGAAACAGATTATCAAGCATCTTTCAAGATAGAAGATATTTTCCTTCAGGGTTTGTATGTCCTGAAACAAAATTTTTGTAACATGTTCCGGCTCTATCTGTCAATTAAAGACGTTAAAAATAATAATTTTGAATCTTCCTCAAATATATGGTCGATGTCTTTAGTTACACACGTTGCTACAACAGTTTTGAAGCACTAGATAGTTGAAAAACTTTAACCCTTTTTTGCATAAT
This sequence comes from Latrodectus geometricus, assembly GCA_026290005.1. NCBI lineage: Eukaryota > Metazoa > Arthropoda > Arachnida > Araneae > Theridiidae > Latrodectus > Latrodectus geometricus. Next base: position 43,935 of record JAPDSC010049364.1, read on the forward strand.
GGTGGAAATTTCCATCATAACCTATAATGCCCAAAAATTATATAAAAGAACAA
>JAPDSC010049364.1:53987-76275 GCA_026290005.1 Latrodectus geometricus
AGATGATATAAGAATCAAATTATCCTTAACATTAATAAGGTAAAAAATTCACTGCAGTTAAATCAATTTGATCTGAGCAGTTTCTATCGTTAATCTGCAATTACTGTTAGTGATTAGAACTGCTCAATATATACATTACATCAATATAAATTATTTATTTTTCAAAATTCTTATCACTAGAGTGGTAATGTAAAATTTTTTATCATAAGGTAAGAAAAGAAATTTTCTATAGAGCAATTAAATGAATAATTAAAGTATAAATGTTACATCTTGTTAGTTTGATCCAAAGTAAAACAAAGATTTCCTTTTAATAGTTAATTTATAAAATAAAATGTACATTTTTCGTATACTATTTTAACTTCAAATAGAAAATATAAAAGTAATTCTGGCAGAATATTAGCCAGTTGGAAAAAATATTACAAAACTCACCAGGTTGTTCTACTTCTAATCACATTTTGACAATATAATGGAACAAAGGATGAAATGCAACAATGATTTATGAAGAAAATTTTATGTACAGAGTGAGGAAAACTGCCTTTTCAATAAGATTCTTCATCTTTGCACATTTGGATGGTGGGCACTGTGCAGGAATAGTTTGTGAGCAGGTACACAACAGCTTCGTAGGTGGCCATCATGATAGCTGTGTTCGGAATCTGCCGCACCAGCTGAGTGGCCAGACCACGGTATAATCCGTGGTATCCTTCCTCCTTGTAGACAAGCAACAGAGTCTGGAAGAAGGATTTGTACTTGTCCCCAACTTGGCGCAATCTTGTTCTGACAACCTCTGTTTAAAAAAAAAGTTTATTTATTGCCAAACATGTTTGACTTTAACTGAGCTTTAATTAAATGTTGCTTTATTTCAACATTTCTATGTTGATAAAATATTGAAATAAAGAAAAGTAAAGACATTAAATGTCTCATTTGCAATTTTAAGCATTTTTCAAATGTATATATGTACATTCAAATATACAAAATACTTAACAATGACAAAACAAATTACAGATAAGAAATTTCAATGAAAATTAAACTTTTAGAAATTTTTTAAATAAAAATTAATATTAGGACACTCTTTGAAATAAATATCTTATGATGAAATTTTTATCGGATAAAAAAATACTACGAAAATTTTATAAGACTGCTACAAAATATAAGAAAAAATGAATATTAAAAATAAATTAAATGTAGAATTGTTTCAGAGTATTGTAAAATTTTAATTATTTACTTCCACCTTTTGCAACAGAAATTCTGATTTTTTCTATACATTAGAACATTAAAAGAGTTATACCATCAAAAAAAATATTTTTTAAATATATATTCAGCTGTGAAATCAGATTCTGATAATTTTGTAATGAGTTTTTAACGAATATGTCATATTTGTATTTGTCATTTTCATGATTTGAAAAAGCTTAAATAAAAGTCTGGTGACATTTTAAGTAAATTATAATAAAATAAAACATAGTTAGAAAGAACAAGATAATTCGTTTCTAATTTTAATATGTACATCAATTTACAATCATAAGAAATCTTACCATGGGGATAAGCTATGCACGAAGCACAAGTTTTGGATATGGCACCGGCACACATGAATTCCACAAAATCACGGGTTGACTTCCGGTCAGATTGATAGCAGCCTCGTCCCTCCTTCAGCTTCGCCTTGATGAATTCATAGATGACAAAGTGGACGATGGTTTCTGAGATGCCAAAATAGGAAGCAGTGATGCCCTTGTAGAACCCAAGAATTCCCTTGGAGTTGTAGATATCTTTAATGCATTGGAGGGTTGTAATGCTACCATATGTTCTGCAATATTTATTTTTGAATTACTATTGATTCCAAAAATAAACTATAGAAACATTAGCAGTGAAAAAAATATAATGCCAATCAAAAATATATACATTGCATAGCACTAGACTGACAATTTCATGCTAAATAATCAAATTTTAGTAAAGTACTTCTTATTGTCTTTAGCTAACACACAATAATAGAATAAAAGTAATTCTTTGTTCAACTTTTTTCACATACAGCATGAGATATGGTATGAGATTTGGCGACAATGGCTAATTCAATTACAAGCCAACAGCTAATGAGGATTCCAAATACAATAAATATTGGTGCTCTACAAACTCAAAAATTATTAAAGACCAGTTTACTGACCACTCAGCTTCAAGCTTGGAACCAACCTATCAGACTACGATAACAAGAATGGCTCAACTAGTATCATGAAATGAGCAAAGCCAACACAAAATGCTCAAGTGACTTGATGGGAGTTTTTTTGATACTTGTTGGGACTTGATGGGATTTTTTTTATACAAATGCATGCATTTAACCAATGAATGCTTTATATATTTTAATACATGAAAACCTTTTGATACCATAACTACCATAAAGAGCTTTTATTTTTAGGCTTGTCATCTAACACACATGCACTTTTAAATTTGATGAGAGTATCTATCTTTCTACATATCACATATCTTTGTAGGTTATATTTAACAATATATTATTTTGTGAAACTTAATAAATAATATACACTAACCGTTCATTTCTAAAACACATGTTGTTTACATTCAGTTTAAAAAATTAAATGTGCCTGAATTAGTTTTTGAACAACATAAGAAATAACTACTATTTATGCTATAGAAATCAATGACTTTATACTTACCGTTGATCCAATTGCAACCTTGTTTTCACAAACCATATGGGATTTGTAAGTGAACACGACATAAACCCTAAAAGAAAGTATTATAAATCATATGAGAATAAAAATTAAAAAAATAAAATAAAATTTTTAGCAATAGCAAAAAATTATGAAATTATTAAATAACAAAAAAATTGAATCTTCAATGTATTAACTTTAATTCCATACATTACAAATTATAAATTTCTTTCTAAAAAAGTGGACACCATTGTCCACTTTTATAGAGACATAATCTTTATTTCTTAAAATGAAACTTTTAATTGAAAATATAGATCATAAACTATTTTTGTTTAATTTCAGTGACTAAAAATTTTGCATTCCCATGAAATAATAAATCCAACCAAGTCAAATGCATTAATAAGGAAATAAAAATTTTAAATTATAATTAATATGGTAAGTCAAAACTTGTACATTTTTAAAATGTTACAAATTCATGGTAAACATTCTGTCTTTAATTTTTACTTTGATTTCAAATACCAAAATAATAATAATAAAAAGTCATACTTTGATTACATGATTTTTTACTTAGTTATCAGATATCATTTAATGTTTAAGTGATATCTGATAACTATATAACTTAAACATTTATGTTGCAATAAATGTTTAAGTATAAATTAGCTCAGAATTATAATATATCATGATTTATTAAAATTTAAGATTAATAACAGTATTTAATATTAAACAAATTAATATGCTGTCCAATATTTAATTTTATATAAAAAAAAGGAAAAACCTAATGTATACATATTCATAAAATGACTTACCACAATATTATTATTTAAAAAAAAAAATTTGAAAACATTTTTGGTACATAAATTTAGAGGAAATTCTATGTTTAAAAAATATTTTTCATTTATTTTATCTCTTATGAGAAATAAGAGATAAATTGAATTTGACAGATTTCTCATTTTTTCAGCATCACTGAAAATAGTGAGAAATAAGTTTGCTTTATGGATCTATTTATATGATTTAGCTATTTGATTAATCAGAATTAAATACATTAATAAATAGCAGCTTATATTTACTTAACTATTTGTGGTTTATTGAACATCTTATAATTAGGCATCACATACAAGTAAATTTCTTGGGTCTATATATTTTATTAAGTTCCAAAACTTTTTTTTCATTTTCAATATATAACTCTTCATTATAAGTTTTACAAGAAGCCCCATTGAATACTTTATCATTGATAAAATACACTTATTTAAATTACATTATTAATAAATATTTCATGTGATAAAAACTTATCTTGTTTTATAAATAAAAATTATTTATAAAAAAATATTCAATATGTCAGCATTGACCAATAACCAAAGATTTTTTATCAAATCAAAATTTACTTTATTTAAAGTAAATTTTAGTTTGATAAAATAATGCAAATAAATAAAACGAATTGAGAAAGGATGAATGATAAAAGAATGAATTTTATAAGGTCAACCAGAAAATAAATTCTACTTTTTTTTTTTTACACATCCAGAAAAATATATACCCAAAATAGCTTCTGTTTATATTTCTCTAACATTTTCTTTAAGAACTTTGACTTCATAAGATAAACAGTGATATCTGTGCCACTGAGTCCAAATAATGATGAGATAACAGATATTGCCACAGAAATGAACTCTTTTTTTCAATGTCAGCCTTTTCTTTATTATGTCTTTTTCAAGACTCAGGGTGTTATCACCCGTTTTATCAGGGCTTCTTGTTAACACTTCTTTAGATGAAAAAAGATGATTGTTAAAAAAGGCGTAGTCACGTTGCAAGAAAAGTCTGACTAAAACAGCGTTATAAAATTGTTTATAGTATGTTAAAAAGCTTATGCAAATTCTAAAACAGAGAGTTCACTGGAATGATTAAAAAAAATTTCTTTTTTTTGAAATTATGTTTCAATTGTTAAGTAATGAAAAATACGAAATTGTCAAGTCTTTTCAAAAATAAGATGGAATAAATATCGTGTATCATTCTCAAATTAAAAGTCATGTATTCTAACTTAAGTAATTACTTGTTTGTAAACCCTTGCATTTCTATGTTTCACAAAAATTAAGACATTATATATATATATATATATATATATATATATATATATATATATATATAGATATTTTTTTTTTAAGCCAAGTTAGTATTTTATTTTTTTTTTGCTAAAAAACATAAAAGCATCAGAACAATATTCTCAAGAATGTTGATTTTATCAGACACAAATAAAAAATTTAATTTTTGAGACATAGTATTTAAAATCTGAATTTTTGTTCTAAATGTTTTTATTTTATATGCACTAATGTTATGAAAATGATGCAATGATGATTATGTAAATATGTTATTGATATTGTTTGTAAATTTTAATGGACAAAAAATTTCTATATTAGGTTTATTTTATCAATTTATAATGATAGTTCTGTACATTTACATTTTGAAATGTATTGCTTTTATGTAAAAATGCTGCATGTCTTTGAGCAAGATTGGTGTGCAGTTGTAAAGTATATCATTTTCTGAAATACACTTTTGCTCATATATTTTATAAGATACAGAGATGTTTTTTAATAAGGCACCGTTAATGCCACTTTACATCAAGAAGGGATAAGTTTTGCGTATTTATGTGAAGTGTATTGATTCTTCTTATGGTTCATTATTATAGCCAGTTTTCATTGCATACATTTTATCGTCTAGTTTCTTTACTTGGTCAATAAAATAAAAACTCCTGATAAGCCAGCGTCTGATACAGCTTTAAACTAAAATATATAAAATTGCAGAATAGCAAAACTTTAATTTTTTTTTTTTAAAAATTTTTGTGTAATTTAAAATACTTTACTCACCAGCTGTTGCTGCTGAGCAAATGTGGACTATAGGTGTATCTGGTGTAAGACGTTCATTACAGAAATTCTTCACATGAGAATATGTACAGAAATAAACAGCCCTAAAACACATAAAAAAAACAATGAGATCTGAACTGAATACGTATTTAAATAAAATTTTAGAAAATTTCTCATAATAATCACATTCTTCATAGACAAATCAAATTACTGAACTATGAAGTTCTCAAATCCCTATTTAAAATAAATAAAATATATTATATACTATTCTTTAATGGAAAATAAGTTCAAATTTTAATATTTCTTTGGTAAATAAAATTAAATTTTCCATTATTCAATAATTTATTTAAAAAATTGTTTTTTTATTTTAGAGGTAAAACATTAAATGACTACAACAATTTTTTAAAATATTTATAATATATTGCTTAGTAATTATGAAATCCACAAATTTCTGTTAATTAAGGAAAAACTACATTTAATATTCATCAATTTTAAATTTCATATATTATAAGACAACAAAAATCTTCTTTCTTTCATTTTCATAAATAAACAACATTTTAGAGATTAAATGCACCATTTTTTAGGCATAAAAATTATCTCAATTGATTTTATACTTTTTGATAGGGCTTAGTTTCTTTGTTATTTATCACACAACTGATAGTAAAACCTTAATTGAAAATTAAAGAATTACAAAAACTAATTTTCTTGTAGTTAACTTTCGATTACTGCTGTAAAATACAATTTATGGGTAAATTCTTAGCTACAAATAACAGCATCAAAATTACATTCTTGCTTCATGGGTAGGTTACATTTTTCATATGAATGCATTTTTAACTACCACAATATGAATGAATTTTCAATAAATTTCATATTGTGGCAGTTTTTTAGACATGATTTTGTTTGCCACTCAGTTGTCATATTTTGCATACTAGGATTATTATGCATATAATATTTGCCAATTAATATATTTGGGGATTCAGTTATAGTACTACTTAAATTGCCATCATAGCTTAGCAACAAATTGTCTAGATCATGTCAAGCTATTAACCCTTTAGGAATTGACCAATCTTTGAGGCCAGCCAAAGCCATTGATTTTTTTCTGCCTCACATCATACATAGATTTTTTCTTCGTAAACATGAAATTCAAGAAATACAGTTATCTCTTATTTTTGTTCTATAACTCAAGAAATAATTTGATAAACTTGGACATTATTTTAGAAACTTACCTTGAAGGAGCAACTCCAACTAGATTAGGACCAAGACCTTTGAATAAAGCTTTGGCCCCTTCAGTTTCTACAATATGCCTGCAATGAAGAAAAATAGCTCATAATAATTTCATGTCTCAAAAATCTAAACTAATATTTGACACACAATTTATATGTACTATAACATAAAAATAATGTAATAAGTCTCCTTTAACTATAACCTTTTAATTATCTTAATTTAATAGTTCCACTCCCAGCAAAATTTTATTTTTTATAACTGAAGTAAACCTAAATACTTTCAATTTTAATCATTACGTATATTGTGCTGAAAATAATTTCTAATATATATTTATATTTCTTTATAATTAATATTGTTAAATTGTTCTTTACAACTATTTGAGATCATAAAGAATTAATTTTAATTACATTAATCAAAAATAAGTTGAACTTAAACAAAGCAGTTTTAGTCTAGCACTTTGAATATTCTAATTAAAAGAGAATTTAACTTGTTTGAAAAACATACTTCTTTAATAATTTAAAATAAAAATAAACCTACAACTAATTATTGGTTGATTAATAAAATTAGAAAGATACAGATTATTTTTAAATATCCATTCTTTTTCCTATGTTCAGATATTTTTAACAAGTCATTTAAAAGTCAAATCATAAAAACACAGTTATTGCTTAAAAAAATCAGAGTGACTAAACAGACAAATTAGAGAAGCAACTAATTTCTTTAAATTTATAAGAAATAACGATATTAAACTGAAAGTTTAGTTCTACCTCTAATAAAAATCAACTATATCTGTATACTGGAGCAAATTGGTCACTCCGCAAATTTAAAATTTATTGAAAATTATCTTCAGAGATAGCCAATTTTGATCATTATTGTCAGCTTATAAATTTATCAAGAGATGTACATGAAATATGCAATAATAGTAATTGATCAAATACAAATTGTGTTTATTTATATGATAAATTGAAAAAACTCTCAGTTTCATTTAATAAATAAGTACACTTTACACAAATCTGCACAAATAGAAAATCATTTAATATGAAATTCATTAGAGAATTGATAATCTGAAATATAAGATAATTCAATTAAAGAATTTGAAAGATAGTCAAAAAAAGTTTATGAGATACAAACAAACAAAAATCTTCATTTACAAATTGGTTAAGTAATCTTAGGGAGTTATGTAATAAAAGTATTGAAAAATAATAAATGGAATATAGTTAATAATCAATTGTTCTTTAACTGTGCTAAAAGTTTATTATCTTGTATAAAATTTAAGAGACTTTCTTCATAAATTTAACTAATGATACACAAAGTTACACTGAAATCTTATTAATTTAAAATACTGATTGATGAATGAATGATAAACCATTTATTATCTGGAAAGCAACAGATGATATTTCCTTACTTTATTAACAATAAAATTTAAAAAAGAATTTTAAAAAGATTTTAGGATAATTTAAATTCTATTAATTTGAACATCAATTTATAATTACTCAAGTACATTAATTAATTGAATAAAACTTTTGAATAATGCTGGGGCTTATTAAAAATATGATTTATCAATATTATTTTTATAATACACGGCAATTATTGCTAACTTAATATAATATTTAAACATTCTGTTGAACTTAAACATTATCTCATCTGATAGTAAGATTTTAACAAAATTTTTAAACATAACTTATTTTTATATTTAACTGCATTTCAAGAATAAGCAAGTCAAACCTTTTAATTTTATTTTCAAAAATTGATTACATTATACATAATTATTTCCAACTGTTATCAAAATACAAATAAGATAATGTAATCTTTATAAATAATTTATCTTTCTCATTCCTAAAATAAAATATAAAACAAATATTCAAAATAAAGCATCATAAGCAACTTATCTTTTATAAATTTTTTATTGGCCAGCATATTAAAAAGCATAATCTAAAAATAATTATTTTTTAGACTCTATAAAATATATTGTACTTAGAAATTTCTCTGCAACAATTATACTTTTTATATAAATCTCAGATTTACAAAATATGAGATAAAACTTAAGAATCATTTCAAGTATTTACATATAAAAAAAAATAGAAATTTATATATTTTAACTATTTAGCTGTACTGAAACTTATTTATATGCTTTAAAAATATGCATGTTTGATTTATAATAATTAAATCTTATTTTAATTTTAAATAAATGTTTTTTAAAAATAAAGTTGATTTTTTACAATTCTACTATAAATCAAATGTTAGCATCATGTTTGTAACTGAAAAATATTTATTAATTATTAGTAAATAAATTAAAATATCTTCAATAAATTATTAAATTTTTTAATCAATAATATATTATGAACAGATTCCAAGTATAACTTAATACTTTTATAAAAACTATAAAATGTTTTAACATAAATTAAATTTCATTCATTTGTTGATATATTTTACAAATCAAGTAGCTAAAATCGTTTTACTATTCCATTTATAACATAAAGCAACTCTGTTTAAGAAATAAATTAAAATAAATTTTAATGTAATGAAAAACATTACTTTCATAATACAATCTAAAGGATTAGGCTTCATTATTAAAAGCATGTTTAAAAATTATTTAGAATCGGAATTTAATGTTTATGTTGCTGGAACAAATTGTAACAAAAAAATAAATAATTTAATAAAATATCAAGTGAGAAAGAGAAAAAGTCAGAAAACACAAAATGCTTTTACACAACAAAAATGGAATAGAAAGACTAGAAATTATACAAAGTAGAACAGAGCTATTTTAATTGTTATGTAAGAACATTTGAGTAAAATCATAGAAAGTGTTAACCAAAAGAAAAATAATTAATATGTATATAATATATATGATAGAAGATAAATTTTACAAAGTTAAATTTCCTATTATTTTTCTAAAACAAAATCATAAAAGAATGCATTTAATCAAGAAGAAAGTAGTAGTAGTGAAGAGTATAAGTGAGAGCAATTTAAAAAGAAATATTTAATTTTTAGTGTTGAGGCAAATATTTAGAGAATATAAAAACTTTAATAAAGACCAGTGGAATGATTGCATGTATGTAGTAAAAATGTAGACAAAATGCATGAATAAGAAATAGGATTTTAGACGTTTATAATTTTGGAAAGTGCAACTTTAATAAGAAAAATGCTTGTTTTATAGTAATGAAAAATCTTAAATTCTGAATTATATGATTTTAATGACTGTAAAACAAGCATCATCTCACTCAGTGTGTATGTACAGTAGAATTACTAATCCAACATTATCAATAAAACAAGTTGAATTCATGAAATTAATAAGAAATAATTAATGGAAAAAATTTAAAACATTCTTTGCTTCATTATTTTTAAAACTAATTATTTAAATTTTAATGAGTTATATTAAATAAAAGTTATAACAAAAAAAAATTTCAGGAACATTAACACCTTAATTTAATTACCTCAAAAATTAGTGTTTTTCACTTAAATATAAAAATATTGTGTGAATTCATATAAAATCTGATTGAGATTTATTTGGATATAAGCAAAGTTCTACTGTACAATTTCAATTTTAAACAATATGCTGTGAAAATAGTTTGGTGACACAAATAAAAGATTTTAGCTTAAAATATCATTTATTTGGTTTCTTTGATTAAAAATCATTTTGACATCACCTTAATATTTCAATATAACAAACTGATCGAATTACACAAGTTCAAATTTTGTACTGATGCCATCAAATGATACTTATATAATTTATTGTATTTTGAGGCATTCTCTTAAGAGAGAATCCGATAGCTTATTTAGAGTAGGAAGACACCTACCATGTAGAAACTTACCAACAGGAAATATAAGAGCAAATTTTAACATTGTTTGATCCCTCGGGTGACAGAATCTCCGGAGACGCTTTGTTAACATCTCCCACCTGATTTATAAAAACACAAATAACAGGACATGCACAAGGAAGTCATCTTAAAAAAATGAGTATTCTCCAATCATATACATACCAGCCAACTTCCAAAAATTAAATAATGATCAACCAAAATTAATATTTACTTGCTTAAAAGACTAAGCAATAATCTGCAAATAAATAACTATAAAAAATAACTGATGGAAAATTGCATTAATTAAATTTTTACTAAAATGAGGAATTAATTTTTATCACATACTTTTCTCATCCAGAAATAAATTAGAAGTTAAGAGCAATTTATACTTCCTTAAAAACTTTATATGCCTACATTTAACAGATTTTTATATTAAACAGAAATATATTAAAAAAAACAAAACTGTTAAATAAAAAAGCATGCATATGCAAACAAATTATAAATTAACTTTATGTTATTAGGTATGTTTAAATTAAATTTTACTTTATAAAATTTTAAAATATTTAGCAATGATGCTAAATTACTTTCTTTGGTTTTAAAAATGTAAGATATTATACAATAATAAAATCATTAAAAGTAAGCAGGTATGCATATGATGGCAAAATTTTGGAAACGAAACTTGGATCATTTCTAATATCTTTATCTGGTATCTAATAAGTGCACTAATGTCAAGTTTTGTCAAAAATGCAAGAGCAGTTAAAAAGAAGAATTCAAACTAAGTTTGAACCAACTGAACTCTTTTGCGGTTTTTGAACAAATACATTACCTCTAAACATTCCAACATAAAAATCATAGCATTTCCAGTCATTACTCAAAATATTGAAATCTTTATCTTCAAAAGGAAACAATTTTAAGGACAGTGTGAGCAAATTCTTTAAGCCAAAGTTAAAACAAATTATATATAAATACAGATTTAATTTCTAAGGAGAATTTTTCAATCGGTCCTTTTTTCACAAGTAATTTAACTTTTAGATCCGAATTTTTTAATTATTACATAACTAGTATTTTAAAAATATATAAATAAAAATAATAAAAAGTGTTCATTTCATTGTCATTAAATTAATGTTTGTAAATAAACAAGCATTTTATGCATTTTTTTCTGAATAAGAATTTAAAAAATATAAAAAAAAATACTAGTTATCATAATTAATTTATTCATATCAAGAAGTATATAAGATGTTATTCTAATTGACGACATTAGTGTGACGTCATGTTTCCAAACAAATACAATGTAAACATTTGTTTAATATTGTATTTAAGAGTGCCTTCTTGACAAACTTGAAGATTTTTGTTTGGCTATCGATTTTATTGGTGATTTTTGTTGGCACAGAACAATAAATTTTTCTGTTGCAACCAGAATACGATTGGAAATAAGCCCAGCTTGGTGATTAACTGTGACTACAATTTGGCGAGAATCAAAGGTTAAGCAAACAAAAGGTTAAAAGTTTTAACAAACACGTTATCCTTAAATAATGAATATCGATTTCAAAAATAACAATTTAAAAATCCATCACCTAAGTCTATGGCAGTTTCAATGATAAGTGACGCTTAACAGCAAATGTTTGGAAACAATATGACGTCACAACTAATGTCGTCTATTTAGAGGTAATGTCAAACTTGAAATTAGCACAAAATACAATCAACTAAAATGATTTTCCACTATAAAAAAATGGGGAAAAACCTTAAAAAGAAATTTTAATTTTGAAAAAATAACAAACTTGCACATTAAGATTGGAGCTGCAATTTTTTTGGGTTTAAAATCATAAAAAATTAATAGTTTCTTATAAATTGAATAAAAATTATGTGTTAGAATCATTTATTTCCTCAGTTCCAATGTTAACTAAGTAAGTTAAAACAATATTGATAAAACTATCATAGTTTGCTTTTAAATCTTATTTTCAGAAAACTGGCATATGGGATTAAAAAATTAGCTTTTTGTGTAGTGTTACAATTAAATAATTTATAAAAAAAAATTAAAGCACATATTCTTTCAGATTGAGATCAAGTATCAGAAACTAGTGCTAAACATACTATGTGAATAAGATTACATCTGTATATTTTTTCATTCTAATATGCAAAAGTTTCATTTACTATTAATTTTAACTTTTAAATAAACACTCAAAAAATGATTTCGCATATTTATTATTTTAATGTTTTCATGCTAATTTTAAAATAGTTTTAATATATTTGAGTGCCTTACAATTTGTCTTTTAAAATTCTTGAAGGCAAAATTTGTTTGACAATATTTGTTCTAACTTTTATGGAAACAAGTTAATTTTTTGCATTAAAGTTGATAAATATTTAGAAAGATTTGTAATTTCTTTTTCAAACTTAAAATGAATAAATTGGACAGATTAAAATATAATTTTAAATAATACTTAAGTAAATAATCTTAAATAAATTAGTAATTAAGTCAAATGATTTTTAAATAATACTTAAAAATCATTTGACTTAATTACTAATTTATGTACAATTACTAAGCTGAGAAATAGATTTAATTTACATGCCCATAAGGAGTTGTAAATGGAATTTAATATCTAGTTTTATTAGCAATAAATTTTAAGGACAATCTCAATATTTAGGATTTCAAACTTGAAATAACATGACAAAAAAATTGGAAAAATACCATTAAATTTAAAAAAGATTTTTAATAATAAGACTAATAATAAAAAAGAAATTTTTAATAGATTAAAAAAAAAAGAAAAAGAAAAAAGGAATTTTAACATAGATTCAAATTTATGCCAGAACTCTTCAATCCAAAATATCTAACTTTAAATTATTATACTCATAACAGCCTAATCATTTTAATACTATAGGTGGTCAAAAATAACCTTTCAATTTCACTATTATACTCATTTTGGGGAGTTGAACCATATGGAACTATACTATATTAAAATATTGAAATCCATTTTGGTGCCAAAATGTATAATTAATTTTTATACTTGTATAAAATACTCTTTGGAAGATGGGGAACATTTCAGAAGCTAATAACCAAATATCTAAAATTATATAACATTTGTGTATTCTTTTATGAATAAAGATCACATTTTAAAAAATAATGCATTAGATTCCTTTTAATCAGTTGAAATAATCATGGAAAATTCAAAAATTAATTTATTCAAGCTTGTGGCGTCAAAAAATGAGAATTGACAGTGAACATATATAATGGAATAAATCAATTTGAACCTAAAAGAATAATTCACTACAAGTACAAACTCATCAATGGTTTGCCTCTTATTTGAAGAAATAACTTTGTATTAAAATAGTGCTATACAAAAAAACTATAAATTTGGAATATCTAACAAAGCTGGGCAACCTTCTTAATTGTAATTCAAATAAAACTTAATGCAAAACAAGAAACAAACTGATTCTAGAAAATTGCAAAATTGTTATTTTAATTTGAAACTATTAAATTTATAATTTCATTAAGAGCTAGAAATTTTTCAAGATTAGCTATGCTTAGAAGGAGCTACTATAATAATTTTTATAAATGCTTTTCTTAAAAGAACATAAATATCTTTAAATTATTATAATAAAAAATAAAGCAAAATTTAAAATTTTGCCTGATATTTCCTAAGAGCCATGGAAAATATACAAGCATTAAGAATAACTTTTGCCTTGCTTAGAGTATTTTTGATTTTCAATTTTCAAAAGATGTCTCCATTTAAATATTTAGATTCGTTTATTCCAAGATTAAAAATGTATCTTGATATTTTACAATAAAAGACTGTAAGCCCAAAGTTTAACATTTAAAGATTGCATTTAATGAAAATAATTCTTATTTCATTAGATGTAATCTCTAAATATTGTATTTTAGAAAACTAATAAAATTTTTAATTCAATGGACAGTATTTTAATTCAAAAATTCAAATTAAAATGTTTTCTTTTAAAACTGAAGAATAAATTTTGAAATAAATGTCAAACAAATAAAATGACTGAAGATTCAATTTTAATAAATCAATATTATAACATATAGAATTTCATTAATGAATTTCTTTAAATTGCGTTTACTCATCACATTAAATAGTGTTCTGGTAAGAAAAAAAATGTTTATATATGTTATAGTAATATCTAATTAAACTATTCTTTTAACTTATTTTCTAATTAACTAACTCAAATGTTAATAATTTGAAGTCAGATTTATACAGTACAATGAATTTATTCTTTATTATTTTACTGTGACATACTTCACTTTTGCACAAAATAAAGAAACAATCAATTCATAGTGCTGAAGAAATATTGTCATAAAGCTCTTAAAGTTGGTTTGTCTGTGCTGGATTCATTTTCCCATACAATGGCCCATTTGATCGGAACTTACAGAAATTTCCGTTATGTACATAGCAAAAATAAAAAGTGATTTTCAATCTAAAATATTAGAACAAGAGTTTCTGTAACAAAGTGCGACTCAGGCACTAGAAATGAGGCAGATTCAAACCGATTGAAAAAGAAATGAACACAGATAAATACGATATTCCTACATTCTTATGAAAATAATTTAATTTAAAACAATTCTTAAACTCAAAAGAAATTTCAATTTAAAACGTAACTAACTGCATGAACAAGATTTCCCAAAACTTTTTAAAGAAAATCTAAATTAAAAGTAAAATTTGAAAAACTGACCATTTAAAACATCAAATACTCAAATCTCTTGACTTTCATGACTTTAAAAAATAAAAACATTGCATGAGACAAAAATATCAAATAGAAATTTTACAGATTAAAAAATAGAGAGCTAAATTTTTTAAACAAAATATAAAACTAATTTTTAGAAGAAAAAAATTGAAAAAGTAAATTATTTCTCTACTTATAAATGAATATTTTTCTATTGTTTCATAAAAAAGAAACTCTCAATATTCATAGTTAAATAAATTTGGAAGTATATAAAACAATTCTATTTTAAAATAACAAAAATTCTTAAATTTAAAAACCGAATTCTGTTTTTTCAAATAAAAAGTTTTTAAAAAACATTCATAAAAATGAATGTTTTTTTTCTCTTTATAGATGTTTCTAAAAGTTAATATACTTTTCTTTCTTTAATAATAAATTGGATAATTAACTAATTTTATTCATGAAATAAGCAATTACATTACCTGCATTGACATCTATTTAAAAATTTTTAAAGAACATTTCTGAAATGAAGGTCATTAAAAACTACTCACATTTAGTTTTTCATGAAAAAATCTTTTTTTTTATTTATTTTTTTCATACATTTAATATAATTTTTAACTTGAAAAAATGAATAAAATGATTTATAGATAAGTATTTTATTAGTTTATCTAGTTTCCAATTTTTAAATTATCCACCTTTTTTTCTAACCATACATATTTATTTTCTAACTATATCATTTATCCTATTTTCTAATTATACATAAATACCCTAATTTTGAATTGATTGTACAATATACTTCAAGAATAAAGAAGTAATTAAAGTCCTAATGCCAGTTGTGCTGGAAAAAACAACTCTAATCATAAGTTTTTTTCTATCATATGTTAACTTCATGTACTCTTTTTGGTAAAATAGAATATTTAATTATATAAATTTATAAATATTTAATTTAGCATATAAATTATAAATTTATTTTTATCCAATTTTCTTGTCATTTAAAAAAATCTTATTTTATTAGTTTTAGACACATGCATAGATATATAAGAATCATAAACAATTTCTCATTTTCAAGTAACATAATTAGTAAAACGAATGAAATTACTATTATTAACGAGAAAAAAATGAAAATAAAATTGCTGTAGTAATTCAACAAAACTGAAATCGATAAAACGAACTTACATCCAAATTCTGTAAGGAAAATATCAAATGACTTCTTACTATTAAAAATAAAAAAAAAAAATGCCAGTTGAAAATAAAACCAACTTACTTTTTTTCTAAATTACAAAAAAAAAACATGAGCAAACCTAAGTGGATAATAAATAAAATTTTATTCATAAATTATTGCTAAAGGAATTTTTAAAAAAACTTAATTAAGAATTTAATTAAAAATGTTTCTAGAATTTTAAATTATTATAAAAAAAAATTTATGGTGAATTCCGAAAATGTTTGTAAAAATAATTTAACATATCTAAAATAAATTTAATTTTATTGTTAACAAGTGCAATAATGAAATTCATAAAATAAGTTGGAAAAACATTCAGTTTAAAAAGCACTCAAGTTTAAATAATAAACAAATGCAAAATTTTCTGCAGAATACAATTTATGAAATAAACAATAAAATATGGTGAAATCAGAAAAACACATGTATAAAGGTGAAATAGTGTCAAATAAAATACTTACTTAAGGCATCGCCAAATTCCAAAGGATTGTTGGTGCCTGGCTACAACCTCAGATGATATAACTGGAGAAAATCGTTCATAAGAGTCGCAGTTACAGAATTCAAAACGCGGCAAAGATGAAAAATGACTTTGTGTTGATGTTACAGATGCAGGGGAACCAAAACTTGCTACAGAAGACTGGAGCCTAGTTTTAACTACTTCTAATGGGCAAGTAGCAATAGCACCAGCTGTGCCCCCAAGTCTGTAAACCAATGAGTATGTATTTTAATTTAACAAAAAATTCTTTACAAATGTTTGGTAAACAAATTATAAGAACTGATTGAACACTATCATCGACACTTAATCTGGTTCACCTAATCCCCTAAACTTTTTAAAGACAATTTTAATAAAATAATCACAAATCATTGTTTCTGTTAATTAATATTTTATTTCTTCATTTCATCAAAGTATAAATTTTGTGAACACTTTTATAATTATCCCTTTTCAGCTTACCTAAGCCTTTTCAAACTTCTAATATTCTATAATAATTTGTACTTTTTAAAAAGAAAGTTTAAACAAGTTTTGATAAACAATTTTTATTTTGCTTGATAGTTTTTTTTATTTAAAAGCATTAAAAAATTGTTTCGATTTTGATGATTATATTTTTAATATTATAAATTTTAAACAAGAAATTTTAACTATTGTTTTTTGTTAATACATTTAACATAAGGTGGATACTTCTAAATGTGAATGGCAACTGTATTTCTACAAATAGATACACTTAAATAAAACGCAGAACTTTTTAAGCAAAATGGTGTATATATACAAACACATTAAAGCTAAAATATAATCTTGTTACTTAAAAGCATCAAAGTTTTTGCCATAGCTTTTAAAATTATTGAATTTTGAATAAAAAAATTTCAGGACTTGAATCTTACAATATTACTAAAATTTCCAGAGTAAAAATAAAATAGCTCCAAAAATAAATTTTTAATTAAATGTAGTAAAATTATTAATTAAAGTACATGAAATTCATTTTAGGTAAATATCATTGAGCTTGAAAAATTAAAGGTTGAAAAAGTTAATGCTGGCCAAATATGGGTAATTTTACAGAATTTTAATGATTAATTACTCTAAAAATTTATCAAGTAAAAAGGAATTATTCAAGATATTTTTATTTCAAATATTAGAAAAATTCCAAAAAATCTGAAGCAATCAAACTGGAATTCTTTGATGAGACTAAAACAAAAAATAAATAATGCAGAGTTTAAATAGACCACCGGGAAAATTATGTTCATTAGTAATAATGAAGAAATGTGAAAAGTTTGTTATTACACTAGATGGAGCTTACATATTACTGTCAATATTGTTCATTTATTGATGTCACTATATAGCAGCCACTATTATTTAGGAAGAAAATAGTTGCACAAACTCACATAATTAAAAAAATTTTGTTTTATATAATAAATATAATGAAAAATTTGTTATTAGACTAGATGGAGCTTACATATAACTAAAAACTCTTTAATTTCAATTATCAATTATATTAATAGCCCTTATTATTTAAAAAAAAAATAGTTGCACAAAATAAAGTCACATGTTTACAGCAAAATTTTATTGATTACTTATTATCAAAGTAAGTAAATGTGTGTGTTTATATTTATTTATATCATCATATACATATGTAAATTCACAACACAAATAAATATACATGTTCTTACTGTTTACATGCAATATGTTAAGGGAAAAGAGAATTCTTACATTTTGATGAATTTTGGAAATTTATATTAATGTTACTGGCTATAAAAATTATCAAAGTTCTTATGACTTTAAGAAAAATTCATATTTGATTATGATATATTGGAATATGTAAATATGAATGCAAAAAAATTTATTAAAGTAATATATTAAATCATTTTTTCAACATTTTATCAAGGTGTCAAATTTTAAATATACAGTAATAGTTACATCTTCATATTTACTCTAACTAAAAACTTAACAGGAATGGTTAAAGAATCTGTTTTATAAATAAAGATATTATTAAAATTTTCATTCTAACAAAAAAATATATATTGTAAGATTATTTGGATGCATTAACATTATTTTACATTGATCACTGAAGAAATAGAAAATCTTTTTAATCTTTTAAAGAACAAATATTGATAACAGGAGCAGTTTTTTTTCCCCTTATTACATTTTGGTTTATCAGTTACAGACACAATAAAATCGTACATCAAGGAACATATTTTTAATTTTTTTATACAAACTGCTATAAAATAGAAGCATACATATTTATTTTATGCTACATATAACATAAACATAGTTGATCACTAGCTTTAAAATTAAAAAAATGTTATTTTCAGTTATTATAATTATTAAAAAAAGCATTAGTAGCATTTTTATTATATACAATTTTTAATTTATTTAACTTGCGTACAATTACAAACTTAAATAACAAGATATTTAATTATGCATATGTAATTGAATTCATCATTTATAATTAACTAAATACAATAAACTCTAAATAATAATAATCCATCAGCATGTAAGATTTATTATAGTAAAAATATCAATAACAGAAAAATTGCTTTTTTCTGGTTTAGATTATAAAGTACTTACTTTTACATACTTATCCAATTCTTATAATCAATGATTTGTGACAATGAATAATAAAATATTTTACATACAATTTTAAACAATCGATTTGCCAGAGAGAAAATTAAATTTGAAACCTAAAAACGTGTTTATCAGATATAAATCGATAATCGTTCACTGCTAAATGTTTTCCGAAAATAATGAATTTTAATTTAAAAAAATCTAATAATGATTAATTTCAAAGTAAACATTTACCATAGAATTATTTTTGATTGGACAAGATTAAATTAAGCATTTGTGAACATATTAATATAAGTATTTGTAATAAACTCATTGAAGCGTTCTTAAAAATCTATATTTTATTAAAAGTTATTATAATTTTTATTTAACAATAGTTAAAGATAATCAAGAAAATTAGAAAAAATACAAAAATTCATACACTTTTAGTAATATGATGAATATTTACAATTAATTTCATCACAAACATTATATAATTTTTGTAGTAAAATATAGTTTTACGTTTTTTACTGCACTACATAACAGAAATAATCAAAAAAACTTTCATTTTTTAGATTAGCACAGTAAAGTACACTTTTAAAGAATTATTTATATTGTAAGAATGATAATAGTAGCGAATTTTCTTAGTTTTATTCTATGATTACTGCATTTTACGCGATCATTACACTATTACTTTTAGTGTTAAATAGTTTTATAGGAGAAATACTTTAGGAAAAACTCTTTCTTTTTGTATTCATATCTTCCTAATCTAAATTTAAATCTTAATTTTAAAAAATTTAAATAATAAATCTAAAAAAAAAATTAATCTAAATTAAAAATAAAAATCTTTGTGTATATCAGATCTCAAGTATAACAACATGGAACTTACCCTCCAGCTACTAAATGAACTATGGTATGATACTGCGACATGCCATCTAAATAATTATCACTTTTATAAATAAATTTTATTTGAAATTTTCAGATTCTCACTAAGCTGTCGATCACAGATCGGTCAATCAAGTTATAAAAAGATTACACACTTTTACTATCCAACACAGATAACGTAACACTTCAGTAAGGTTTGCCGTGTGCAAAACTTCCCCTCCACGCCAACTCTAGTAGCGTTGGTTTGAAAATTTAAGCCAAGGGGCCAAACAAGAACAGGAAATGCGTATTTTACTGATTAGAGAAAAATCCAAGTCTGGAAAATGGTTGTATTGTGTCGCTTGTCTTTATTACACAACATTTTTAATTATTTTTACAGTTTAATGAATTTTGGATATCGAGAATTACTTTATTTAAAATCCTATGAAGGAGAGAATGATTAATTAATTTTCCTCAAAAATAATATTTAGTAAAACATGTAAACATCCTTCTTGAAATATCTGCAATTTGTAGAATAATAACTCGAAAAGGAATAGAATTTTTTCGCATTAAATTTTAAAAATGAATTACATTAAATTTATATAAATTAATTTGAAATAGTTACTAACTTAACATAAAATTAATTTACAAAGTGATTAAACGGTTATAACAATTTGTTTTTCAAGTGAAAATAAAAGATAAAAAAAAGAGAATAAAATGTTATAATGAACAAAGAAGAGACTGAGATTGCTATACATTATGTATAGTTTAAAAATGCTTATAAATTAATGATTTTTTTAAATTGACTGAAAAACGTTGGCCACGTTTCATAAAAAAGCTTAGTTATTTTTTTTTTATTAGAAACAAAATCTTTTATTTTGATAAATCCGTGAAGGCAGATTTCAATTTCTATGCTTTTAATTATAAAATTTAGACAATTTTTAACAAGTTAAAGTTATTGCGCAATTAATCTTGAAATATGCA
The DNA here is from genome assembly GCA_026290005.1 of Latrodectus geometricus. NCBI lineage: Eukaryota > Metazoa > Arthropoda > Arachnida > Araneae > Theridiidae > Latrodectus > Latrodectus geometricus. The sequence continues at coordinate 75,269 of JAPDSC010049364.1, forward strand.
TTTTTTTAAAAATTCGTTTTCGATAATTCGCCAAATCGGGTGACTCAGCATTCGGACAACTTGGCGAAGGGCGATCATGCCTCCCGCACGTGAGCAGCCGGCCTTCATTGGCTGACAGTTCGCTCATGCCCAGACGTCCCGCCATAAATTTTCTCTCTCGATCATGCGCCGGCTTGCATGTGTTTGTGTGTTTTCCGTCACGTATGTTTCTTTTTCCACTTTAGAAAAGGCTGAGAGAATCGGAGCATGCGCCGGACACCTGATTTGGGGGTGTGTAGCTTTGTTTATATTCGTTCGTGACCTTGTGTTTTGGGGGCTCCCATTATAGGAAGGTCGTATTTTGTTTTGGTTTCGAAAACTTTAAACTCCGGTAACCGCAGTAAAATTCTACTTTATATGTAAAGCATGATTATACTTAAGAACTACACCAAAAGACTTTGGGACTTAAGCTATATTATAAGAACGTTGTTATTATGAGTTCACTTAAGTAAAATAACACAATAAAAACTGCTATCGGAGTATTTTTTTCTGAAGAAACAAGAATTCATTATAATAAAAAAATTTAAATTTATTTCGAAAAAGGAGAAACGAAAATGATACATTTAAAAAATAATAAAAATGAAACATAAAACGAATGATTAATACGTTTCTACCAAAATAAATTTTTATCTTTATAACAATTTTATAAACAAAATTTCAAATGCAAGACGATGTGTAAATTTCATAAAAAAAAAAAAAAAAAAAAAAAAAAAAATTATACTTTTTATCTAAACGACGGTAAATAATTTTTTAAAAAAATATCCGTCGAAGCATTGCCATTTTTATAACCCAAAATGAATAAAATTATTAAGCTCAAATTTCTCATTAAAAGTACCCTTATTATTACAGTGTAATGAGTCCCTTTATAAGTGTACTGCTGTTTTTTGTAGTTCATATTATATTATTTTATTTTACATTCAAAATTATTATCGTAAAATATTGTACATAGTGTATTATAGGTAAGTAAA
>JAPDSC010049366.1:369-31863 GCA_026290005.1 Latrodectus geometricus
ATATATATATAGTCATGTTGATTTAAAGGATAAATCAAAAAAGTTATTGGATTTATTTACGTTTTTGGGAGTAAAATAATTGGAATTACACTTTTTATATATTCTGCATATATTTTGAAAAAAATTCAATAAAATATAAAAACATTTGTAAGATTTTTTGATTATAAATTTTTTAAAATATTTTTTAAAGACAAAATATTAGAAAAATTGTGATATCTTATGTGATCGTCACGAAAAATAAAAAGTAGTCTATGTAATGAATTACCGTTCAAATTTTCGTAATATAGAATTTCAGATTTTAAAGACCTTAATGAACAATCACTATTGACTAAGTTTCAATTTAACATTAATTTTATAATTTTTAATTCAAGAATTTCAATTTAACGCTTAAGTTTCAATTATAATTATAGTAACAATCTTTGTACTAAAGAGTTTTACTTGATAATCATAATTATTTCCAATCATAATAAAAAGTAGTACTCGTAACTTAACAGTAGGACTGTCGTGCGTCTAATTATTAGGTTACAAATGAAATATCCAATATTCGAGGCGGAAGGTACACAGTTTAGAACAATCCGTGTTGAAAGTTGACCCCAGCAAGCTGCAACAATTTGTAATATATAAAAATAAAAAGATCAAGAATAATCAATAAATACAAATGTGGAAGCCAAGAAATGTTTTCAGTGTTCATTAATTTATGGGGGAATAATTGTTTTCGTTAGTGAACAAAAAATCGCTTATAATGTTTTATATTTAAACCAGTTTCCCAAAATTTTCCTTTTCTGAGTTTTCAACCAAGCTGTGGAAGGGGCTGTCAGGGGCCGTGATGACATGAGAGGGCATGATGTTAATCTAGGGGGTGTGCAATTAGATAAATAGTATTTCTTTTTAAGCTAGAGCACCTGTGAAATGAGAATGTCTAGAGAACAAGCATGCTTAGAAACTAACTTTTGGGGCATTATCATGCTTTGAATAGTGCGCAGATTACATGTTCAAATTTAAGTACATTGCTGGATATCATAAATGCAACACCCTGAAGAAGAATAAAAATAACAAAAAAATTTACAACATGCATTAATGGTGGTGAGATATGCAAAGGATTAGAAGTGCAGATGTAAATCACGCGGGCCTGTAGCGCCCCTTCAAAGAGCTATTTAAGGTTTGGAGATTTCAACGATTTCAAGTTCACTAATTCTTTTTTTTTTTTTTTTTTTTTTTTTTAAATTTTTATTTTTATTTTTTTTTTAGTCATTAATTATGCCTCTTAGAAAACGGCGATCATTCAAGAATTCGAGTTCGACAGAGGAAAGATATTGTTCTACCGAGATTGTGGATTATCTTTCAGGGAAATCGGCAGTCGTGTTGGACGAAGACAAACAAATGTAATGTTGATATACGATCATTGGATGCAGGCGGGTACCACAAAAGGATGTGTGAAATCACATCCACCACTACACGTGATGACAGGCAAATTGTGATTATGGCAGTGATGGATCACTCAGCTACATCACAAACAATAGCACAGTACATTCAGTCTGTAAAGCGTTAACTAGTGTCTGTGCGTACCATTAGACGTTGTTTACAGCAGAGTAATGTGTAATTCTTAGCTGTTCTAGAGTGAAGATACGTATCATTGTAGTCTGCATTATTGGTCACTATTATTCCAGGAAGCAACTCCATACTATGGGACTGGTTCAAGACCATAAATGTAAGAAATGTCATAAGGATGACGAGTCGGCACATCACATCATTTTTTACTGTGATACCCTAGGCTCTGTTCGGTTTAATACTTTACGAATTATCAATGCTAAAGACCTGTACCTTAATTCCATAAAGGATCATAAATGAAGTGGGTGACACAATTCATTGGAATTAGGCTCAATTGGGTTTGTGGCTTTGGCACAGAATTCTACAGAGCAGAGGTGCCCAGTTCCACTTAAACCCAACTAGAAGAAGATAGGCATCTCCTCCACGAATGGCGCGATGTAAGAAGGATGTGTATGCCAGATTGGAATTAAATTATCTTTAGTGACGAGTCACACTTCTGTCTGCAACTCACGGTGGTCGCATTCAAGTCTGGAGACATCGTGAAGAGAGAATGTTGAACAGCTGTGTTATGCACCACCGCACTGGTCCTACAGTGGAATTATGGTATGGGGTGGTATTGGATATTTGCCTAAAGCCATCTTTCAATACGTTAATGCTAGAAAACACGTAGGATGCATTATCCAAGCGTTCTTCGTCAATCACAAGATTAAATTGCTTCCCTGACTGGTTCGTTTTACGGATCTTTCACCGATAGAAAACATGTGGTCCATCGTTGCTCAACAATTAATCCACATTATATCCACAGTTTCCATACCAGCAATGTGTGTAAGCTAATTGGTCTGCAGTAGCCCAAAAACACATTAAAAGTCTTTTTAAATCGTTGTTGTGCGTGTGTCAGTGGTAATCTCCAACAATGGCACCTACTCTATCTACTGGCTTTGGCAAAATCACTCTTCACAAAAGTCTATAAATTTAATTATTTGATACTTTGTCAACATGTTATCTACGAAATAAATTTTGTGATATCTTCTGTCTTTCTTGGTTTGCAATTTGGGTGACCAGAAATGTATCTTATTTTTACTTTAAAAACATTAAAACTTTATTAATAAATTATAACATTAATAAAGATTTACTGCTTCATAAATGACCAAGTATACATAAATTTATTTTAATGTACAAATATCCAATTAACGTGAAAAATCATCATTAGAAAATCATCTGCGATTTATGATTCACGTTAGTCATAATATAAGTTGAAAATTCATTTCAACAATAAAGTTGCATTTTTATCTTTGTTAATTTACACATATCCATGAATTGTGTTTATTAACTTTATTTTGACGATGATATAACATATCTTAAAAACGTATAATTTTCATCATTCCTTTTTGTTGTCAGAAGATCAAAAATTGGAAGTTTCATTATAACTGCCAATTTTATTCGGCAGTACAAAATATTCTACTTGGTCCTAGCATCCTTCATGATTATTTTTCTCAGGATAAAAATTTTTATTCTTCCAAACTAAAATTTGACAATATTTATTTTATTTGTTCTTATTTTACAAGAAAAAGCAAGACTATCCTTTTAAACTTTCCTTTACTTTCAAAAACAGGAAAAAATAACAATGTGGTCAGTGCTTAATGACCTACAATTTAGAATCCTTTTTCTTAAAGAAATTGAAAAGCAATTTGAGTCAAATCAAAAAAGTGTATAGTAAAAAAACCATTAATTATTCTCTGAATATTCTCATAAAGTTGGTGAATAACCTGTTTTTAATTTAAGAGACGAGTATTAACATTAAAAGAATTCCTTTAATAATTTTCTAAAGTATTGAATGTACCTTTGATGTCATACCAATTAAAACCAACCTATAATCAGCTCTTAAAAATTAGTCAATATATTATCTGTTTCTAGATTTTTGGGAAATACATTATTATTAGCCTAAAAATAAAAATTTCTAACCTAACATACGGCGTCATTTTTTCCGTGAAAATCTTAATTATGCCTGACATAGCCACCATTACTTTTATTGTTATCATTGGCAATTCATTTTAATTAATAAAAATTTGGCTGATTATGCAATGGTATAAATATCTATGGGAAGATAGACTTGCGATTCCATGCTGCACAAGTCGTCAAAGCCGCACTCCAAGAGCTCGAATGGGAGGTTTTGTATCATCCGCCGTATTCACTGTACCTTGCACCACCCTATTACCATCTTTTCCGCTCCTTGTCAAATCATATGAAGGGCGTTACCTTCGATAACAAAGAGGTCTTTAAAATTTGGCTCAACCACTTCTTTGACACCAGACCAGGTGATTTTTGGCAGAACGCCATTAACAAATTGGTCGACAGGTGGGAAGAGGTTGTAAACAGCAATGACAAATATATAATTGATTAACTTATTGATATAATTATTGTTTTTTGTTTAAATAAAAGTCTTTGGTAAAAACGCTACGAGCTTATTCCCCAACCTAATATTATATACATACTAACATGGCCAGTTTCATCAGAGAACTTTTTTAATAACGATACAATGCATGGATTTTCAATGAAAATGTATGAAAATAAAAGTACTGATGCTGAAGCCACGTGGAAAGAAAGCAAATTGAAAAAATTATAGACAATACAATATAAATTATATTTCAAAATAGTATAAAATTGAAAATATTAAGTAAATGAGAATCAGTATTTTCAATTTGTTTTATAATTGTGAAGAAATATGGAGAGCTCATAATATCCTGATTATAAAGATATAAGTAAAATAATTTGTTATATATTAATAAAATTTTTTACCACCAAAATTGGTTTCAACGATTTAAACTTCTAAAACTTACTTACAGCTGCTCTGATGTTTCTTTATTTGGAATGGAGATGATTTGATTAAGATATGATCATATATAATGGCTTGACCCTTCTCTGCGAATGGTGAAATGGAATTTTTTGGAAGATTCTTTCATGGTTGCATCAAGAACATTATTTTCTTCTGTATTCAGTTTTGTTTTCACATAAAAAAGGAAGAGCATTCATTTGAAAGCATTTTTGAACTCAAAATATTTGCATTTATTATTTAACATTAAAAACAAATAAGAGAGCTACAAAATTAGTCTTCCAGTTTATGCATTTTTCGAAACATAATCCGAAATAATATTATTTGAAAATACTTTAACTTATGAACTTATTACTAATACTTTAATGTATGAGATGTCAGCCAAAAATGTGATTTTGAATAAAATATTTGAATGTGCGTAAGATAAACTAAATAAAATTATTATATATATTAACTAAAAGATATTTTTAGGAAACTTTAATAAAATAGATGTTGCAATCAAATATTCTTTCACATAAATAATTTCTTTCCTTTTTTTTCTTTTAAAAAATAGATAAGGCCGATTATTTCCGAAAAAGTATTCATAGACTTCAAAATATAGAGATAAGAAAAATTTAACTGTAACTTTTAGCTATCAGTCAATTCATTATGCTGAAAAATATTCGGAAAATTTTAGTCACTTTAGATGCTGAAATATTCTTACTTTACTTTTCTTATTTTGTTGATAGAAGTTTTTCTTTTAAAAGTTTGCGTTTTAGAAATCTAAATACTATTTGATTCACCTGAAATAAAATGCTACATTTACAAATGCTATTTAACATTTCATTCAATTAATATAAATACCAATGCATTCTGCTCTAAATATTACACAAATATACATATCATACTGAAAAACTTTTAAGAAGCAAAATTATGCAATTCAATAAAGGAAACTTTAAAATCTTATTCTTTTTAATATAGCTTAAACATACAAAATGAGACAGATATTTAAATTTCGAGATGCATTATATATAATTTGAAATGATTTTACAAATATATCTTTATCAATCAAATGGAAACGTGCTCAGATATGTTTTAAAGAGAAAAACATTTCTTTTACTTCAAGAAACTGAAGAATATGTAGATTAAGTTCAATATAAAAAAAAGCGAATTGAATTAGAGAAATCGCAGAAAAGCGGGATACGATCAAGATTTCTGAGCTTCAGCAAAATAAAACGATGTTTTTTTAAAAGAAGAATATGGTTTCAAACAATAAATGCTCGAAAAAAGATATTTTAAAGTCGCGTCAGCTTGTTTTGTGCATGTATATGTATTTTGTTGGTTTCTGCTTATTTTATGCTTCCTTCACTCTTTGACTCAAGAGATACGATCTTCAAATGGAATTCTTTTCTTTTATTTCGTGTTTTTCAATTTGAATTTATATTGTCTGGAAGATGAAAAGAACGATTTGATGCAGAAACAGAAAAATGGTTTTTGGCTCTTGATTTTAATTTAAAAATTGAAAATAAATTTAGAAACTCAGATGTTTTGTCTTCTGCCCCTGTATGATTGTTTCAATTAAAACTATTTTTAAATGTTTAGGGAGAGAGAGACACACAAATACATAAATATACATCTCAAAAGATACTATCTTAAGATCAGATAATTCAATGACGAAGCCATTAACTTAGATGATACACTTTCCTCCATATCAGAGAAGGGACATTAATTATATTTTATACTCGGAAATAAGTAGAATATGCTACTATTTTTTGTCAAATCTGAAATGTTAGAATTAGAGCCTATAAAACCAAAATTTTGAAACTTCTTTACAAGGTACTTTTAGTGCATAAGACGAAATTTAAGCAAAAGTTTAGCACTTTATGTTATGGACCAAGATATATGTAAAGAAAAAGTTTCTTCTTAACATTAATCAAATGTTGAATTTTGAAAATTATTAATTCTCTTTAAAAGTTTATGAACTTAAGAAAAGCTATCAAAATTGTTATCGCTTTTAAATCAAGTAATAATTGAAAAGCTTGTCACAGAATGATTTTGCTTCAGATCCTTTAAAAATAAAAGTTCCAAAAATTTTTTCTTAGTTCAACCCACAGACCACACAAGAATTTATAATATTTCTGATACCTATATGACTTAAATCTAGAAATAAGTGGTAAACATGATTTTGGATGAAGCTAATTTCGCGGCTTTTAAACGTCGGATTTTCAAATACTTCTTTTCTGTGCGCCCTTAAGGCTTAAGATGAACTCGAGCACAAAAGTTTGTGCCTTGCGGCTTTTAAATTTATTTATACGATGTTGCATAGCTGAGCTGTTTTGGCTTTCAATTTTAAAGAAATTACAAAGGATAGAATTGACTGAAGTGTTCGAGAACACCAAACATTTTACGCGATATTTTTCCAGCTACATAAGTGATTATTTAGACACAAAATAATTATTTTATATCTGAGATGTACATTTATTCTTATACACATGTCAATTAGGCTCATAACAATAGTTCTTATAAAATGATAATTTGTGTTTTGTTATCAGATAATTAAATTATTGTTATGATTTGTAAAGTTTTAAAGATGAATAAATGCTTTTTTTTAATTAAAAGAATAATTTTTAATTACGGAATCAGTGGGATATATTAATTATTTTTAATTGATATATTAATTAATTTTCGATAGCAAAGAACAACCAAAATATTATTCAGAAGTTCCCCAGCACAAAGCTCTTAATGAAATCTTTCTACAGCTACACAGAAATAAGTTAAAATAAATATTATTTTTCAAAATATTTGTTCTCTTGTCAGGTGACGATGGAAAATTAATTAAAGTCTACATTTAATTAAATGAATTTAATTTTCAAATAAAGAAATTATATAAATATGTACTTTTTGTGTAGATTTTCATTTTAAAGAATAGAAACGTGCCTGACAGCAAAAGTTTTCAACACATTAGCTTATACATCCCTGATTATATGACAAATATTTGGTTGATAAATACATTTTTTGTTCTTTAATAATAGTAAATTATGCGCAATATTAAAAATGAATAACTAGACTTAGAGTAAAAAGTTAGGAAGCAAGGAGTTAAATGCACCCCTGTATACTAACTTTTATAAATATGATGATGGTTTCTTCTAAGTATAACCTATGTTTCTAATATTCTTAGTTAAAAGTTTTCATTCATTTAAAAATTGTATATACTTTTTCTTTTTTTTTAATGCAAAGTGTATTACCATAAATCTCATTGAAGTTATGTCCATCTAAGTTATTATACTAGTAAACTAAATCATACCTGTTCCATAATAGCACATTTTGCAATTTTTATGCAAATCAAATGTGATAATGTGATCCTCTCCATGCCACATAGTTGTAGTTTCAAAAACTAAAATCTATATAAACATTATTTCTCCTTAACTATAATTTAATTTCACAGTATGTATATCAATAGTTTGTATAATTTTTCAAAGACAACTTCTAAGTAGAAGAATTCCAACAAAGAGAAGTAGGTGATTACTTGAAATTCTCATTGGCATTTGCATATTTGTCACTGGCACTGTTTTCATGATTTTAAAATGATGAATTTTACAACTGATTTGACTAAATACGACTGTCAAGCTGTATGTTACTGTAAAGCGTATGCATGTTAACTTTTCAAAAAATTATATGCCTCTTCACTTGTATAATATGTAAGTTTAGATATGTGCTTCCCAGCATTGCATACGGTGTTGCATTTAAGGTGAGCAGCAATGTATAGTCAAGATACACTGTTGCTCAGTGCAAACGCAACACCTTGAAGGAGGTATGCAAATAACATGAAATTTACGACATGCATTAGCGGAGGTGAGATATATAAGTAATTAGAGTTTCAGCGCAGAACGCACATCACTCGCACCTGTGACGCCACCTGCCGCGATATTTAAAGCTTGGAGATTTCGATGATTTCAAATTCCGCAATTGTGTTTTTCTTGTGATTTAAAAAAAATATATGTAAAAAACGGTGATCATTTTTTGATCAAGTATCCGAGTTAGACAGAGAAATGATAGTCCCTTATATATAGCGACATATTACCGAGATTGTGAATTATCTTTATGGCAATCCGGTAGTCGTGTCGTGTTGGACGAAATCAAAAACTGTTATCCGTATATGCAGGCGAGTAAGACGGACAGACGTATTCGATCGCATCTACCTCAGCGCACAACTTCACGTGATTGATAGGCAACTTGTGCGTATAGCAATGACGGATCGCTCAGCCACATCAAGAACCATAGCACAGCACATTCATTTTGTAACGCATCATCCAGTGTCTGTGCGTACCATTTAACGCTGTTTAAAGTACAATGGTCTGTTCGTAAGACGTCCACTGCCTCGTCTACCCTTGACGCAGTATCACAGACGTATCCGTCGTCAATGGTACTATGAAAGAACGATATGGATGCAAAATGGAATGAAATTGTCTTTCCTATTGACTTACGCTTCTGTCTGCTACAACACGATAGTCTCATGCAAGTCTGCAGATACCGGGAGAGAAGATGCTAAGTAGTTGCATTATGCACCGCCACACATGTCCTGCATCGGGTATTACGGTATGAGGTGGTATTAGATATCACTCTAGCATTCCTATTGTACATATTGCTGGTACTTTAAACAGCAAGAGCTACATCTTTGAAGTATTACAGCCAGTTGTCTTTCCTTACCTTAAGGGCCTCCAACAGACATATTTCAACAAGATAATGCTCGCCCACACGGGGCACGTATTGTCCATTCGTCAATCGCCAGATTGAATTTCTTTCCTGGCAGTTTCGCTCTCTAGATATTTTGCCTATAGAAAACATGTGGTCTGTGGTTGCTCAACGATTGGCCCAGATGATATCATCAGTTGGCATACCTGATCAACTTTGGCAACTTGTGGAAGCTGCTTGGTCTGCTGTAACATAAGAACATTTCCAAAATCAATTTGAATTAAAGTTGAGGCCATTGTGATTTCCACCAATGGCATCTATTCTGGCTATTGATTTTGCCAGGAATTCATAGAAGTCATAATTTTGTTGTCTGTGATAAATTTTGTTGATTTCTCTCTCTCTTTTTTTTTTTTTTGATGTTGCAATTTGGGTGCCAAGCAGTGTAATTGTTCAGTAATTTGTCGTGTTAAAAAAAAAAAAAAAAAAAAGGTAAATGTGCTTAAATGCTGAGCTTAGCAGAAATAGAAGAACCTGTAATTAGTAGTCACCAAATAGTGACTGAACACTCGTGTTGATATATAGAAAACAATTATATTAAGTTGAATATTCTCAATTATTATTTTATAATTATTTGCGTTTTACAAGAAATAAACACACTTTACAACTATTTGTTTCAGATTGCGACAGATACTTAACAACTTTTGTTTTCATCTCATTTTCCTATCACCAAAGCCAAATTTTGAAAGAAATTACAAAAGCGATAATTTGTCTTCACATAAATTTATTTTATAAGCAATTAATTTAAAAATAGTAAATTTAACACTGTATGTGGGTTATTGAATAAAATAATTAGTATTTAGATATTTTAAAATTTTTTCACATTTCTCGACTTCCCACAAGTGATTAAATAAATTAATTTTAATTATGAATATAACATTTTTAATATCTTTTATTAAAATATTTGTTATTTAATTGATACTTGAATTCTTTTTTATTTTTTATATTCATTTGATTTGCGTGGTTTTAAACAGAATGCTTTCCATTTTATGATTTTTTTCAACATCCTTTCTATACCAGGAATTTTTGCCTCAAAATTTTTATTTTTAATAAGCAATATTTTACTTTTAAGTGTACGTATTAACTATTTGAAATGTTTCATAATTTTTCGCGAATTTTCAATTGTTTTATTTGAGGCAGGTTGTTGCTAAGAATTGTGAATATGCTTAAGTATTTAAAAACATATTTTACCAACTCCGAAATAAAATTATTTAGTAAAAATTTAAATAATAATTAAAATTAGAAAATTTTAAATAATAAGTATTGAGATATAAATACTAATTTTAAATAACTTTATAAGTTAATCTTATTGAACAGTTTAAAGAAGAATGAAATAAGGAAGTGCATACAACTATTATAGTGAATATTTAAATTTTTTTTAAAAAATGATCTGTTATTTGTAATTTAATTTTGTAAGCAGATCTTTTGAATTGCATCAGACGAATATGTCTGCTTATGTATGCTTCTTAATTGATTGTTCTAATAATTCAATAAAAGAGATATTAATGGGAAATATAAAGTTCTATTATATTTCTAAATTTATGAGTAACTGTAGTATTAAAATATGTTTAAGGAGTTGTATTTTATTACTGATTAATTGATTAACATCAGAATCAATTATTCTAATGATATGTGAGTCTAAACAAACATATTTCAGATTTCTGCCATTTCAATTTTTAATAAAACTCATTTTTTATATAAAAAACTATTACTTTCTTGTTCATTATATCACCCTCATTTTTAAATATACAGAAAAATAATTGAGGAAACTCAATAAATATTTTTTTTCAAAAGGATGAAAAATTCTGTCTGCCAAAGTCTAGACGTATATATTATAACATTTATTTTTCTCTTTCAAGTGTTTTAACAAAATGACTGTAGGAATATATTTTAGAATTCATATTACATGGTTTAAGTTTTAAACTATAACATTTAAATAAAGTAAGAAAAATTAGGATGGAAAAAATGTTAGACTGAAACCTTTTTGAATATTAAATCTAATATAAAAATGAAGTTTTTTGGTGTAAGCAGATTGTTTCAAGAAAACGGAAAATGGAAGAATTAAATGTATTTCTCTTCTTATCCTATCGGAATTTCTCAACAAACTTTACAACTTGCGTAACATAAAATATTCAAAAATTTCTATTTTAAAATCAGAATAGAATTTTTTGTTTTGAATGGAATATGATGCATTTACAATTCTTTATTGCATTTTACTTCAAAAAACTTTTAAATTTTTAATTATGAGAATTCTAATATAACTTCAAATTAGAGGAACGTTATGATGCATTGTTTAGATTAGATTATTGCGATACGTTTCCATCTGCCTGCTTTTGCAGTCAATTCTGCTAAATACAGCCAAGCATGTAAATTTAAGCAACGGTCAAATTACAAGTCTGATAGATGAACCGGTGCTGTTTCTTTCATATTACTAAAACTTATTTATTCACTAATGGGAATAGTAAAATGAGTACCCATTCAGAATGCTGTTTATTTGTTCCTTTCAGAAATTATATTTTAGTGTATTACCAGGAAGGAACTTGTGCACTATCAAGTATCATAGTTGATTTTTTGCACCTGAAACATAATCAAAATCTACAAATTATTGAACCGAAGGATTAAATGCAAATTGTTATATTGTTAACTCAACATTGCACCAGATTTGCCGCCCAACCTATCTAATGGTTAGCGTAACTGTTTACGGATGGGGAGGACCTGGGTTCGAATCCCAGCTCGGGCATGCATGTACTTTCTCTTTATCTCTCTGTGTTTCTTGTCCTTTCCTTAGATGATGGATGAATGTGGCCCGCCCTATAAACGGGTTTGTGGTGGTGGGGCGTGGGCGATGCTACTCTTAAATCCGTGACTTGGTTCACAGGTGCCCACCGTGTAACGATAAAATGAGTAGTAGTTTCCGGCCTTGTTGCGGCTAATGTACTATACTTGCTCAAGAATGCCCGCCATTAGAAACAAAAAAAAAATCCACCAGATGATTAACTAGTTAATGAATAAATCCAAGGAATAGTAACTTGGTGTCACAGTAAATTTTTGAGATTGTAAGCTGTTATGATATATTTCTTTGGATATCGCACTATATTATTATAGAAACAATAAATTTTAAAGTTTATAAATATTTAACCTGAAAACCCTTATAGCTATTGTTGTTTCTGATTAAACAACAGAAAAATTTGTTTTTATTTGGTGTTTCCTATTATTAAATTTTAAATTTGAAGAAAAATTTCTAATAGCACGAATATCTTAGAGCTCATTTGGTCTGGGGAAAAGTTAGTTATAGCTCTTAGATTAGAATATCCTAGAAACATCCTAAGTTAGACTTAAATCGATATTAACATTTAAGAGTACAATTTGTTATTTTGAATTATTCATCGGAGTAGGAACTTGACATAGATTTTTCTATTTCTTTTCTTCGTTAAATGAATACTGCTTGCCAAATAAAACGGATATTTTACAATTCATTTGATCTGAAAAAATGTGATTTGAGCTTCTCGATTAGACTATCTTAGAAGTATTCTAGGTTAAACTTTGGTCAGTATAAAACTATTAAGAATCCAAGTTGTTATTCTAGTTTTAGAGTAGAGGTACTTGACAGATTTTTTTTGTTAAATGAATACTGCTTACTATTCTTATTATTCCATAGAGGGTAACACGCAGTGGATATTTTAAACACCGTACAAATTTTTGAATTACTAAATTATATGCCTGAAATATAAGTTTTATCAATCAAATTCAATATTACTATTCATAATACAAAAAGATTTAGGATTAATAAATTTCAGTTTTTTAAACTAATAAAGCAATTATAAAAATGAGAGTGATGAGAAAATTAATGTAATAATTTGTTTCGGATTACTTATTACATTAAGAAAAATGTATTTATTTACCTATAATGAAGTTCAATTATATGTTCATATTTTTTCCAAGTCAATAATAGTTTAAAAAAATAGATTAAAAAAATTATTTTAATTTTGACAATATATTATATTTTAGAATATTTCGAAGAGTAGTGTTTCGGTATAGTAGTGAATATTAGTGTTTCGAATTTATGAGTTAAAATTTAAAACAAATTGAACATAATTGTGTTTTCTTTTCAATAATTAATTTTTATGGATTACTTATTGATGCAAATAATTTAACTGATAATATTCACTTTTAAACATCATAAATGCTGAAGAAAATGCTATAAAAGTTAATTGCTATATAAACTAAATAAACTTAGAATTTTATTTCTCTGGCTTGTTTTTTTATTTCTCTAATTATTTGTGATCGAAACTTATAATAACAATATATTGAAAAGAAATTTAACGATCGATAGTTTTTTTAAAAATTTTAATGACCGTTTGAACTAACATTTATAGAATTTGTAGCTTTCATCACAATTGAAATTGACACACCTTATGCATGTCTTCCGATCACCTGTGTGTTGTCTAAATCAGATTAAAAATGAAATCTGTGATCTTTGTACGTTCTCAGACTAAGAAAGTTTCTCCTTAATTTGAAAATATGATGGAATTATACCATGAAATGCCCATTTACTTTCTCTCTTCATACTTTATTACTACCTTCAATTATAACGATCTCTTAAACATTGCCAATTAATAAGCTTAGATATAAAAGCTTGTTATAATTTTTTTCAATTTTTCATCAAATGGAAGTACATTTTAAATCTCAAAGAAATGTCTCTCACCTTGATATATTCCCAAGAGTATTTCTTAAATTCTAAACGACAAATTGATGTACAATTACGTTTCTGCATAAACTGTCATAACAAAATCTCTTATTCCAAACTACTTGGCTTGTATCATTCGTCCCAAGTTTCGAATCACAGCATTAAAAATTTTGAAGACGCACATCACAAAAGGGACAAAAATCCCTGAAGGGAAAAATTAAAAAGAAACGATGCAACAAGGCGATTTATTTTAAAAGACAACCAAACATTTCCATTCGGAGGGAAATCTCGAAAGAGAGAGATCCTCCCGATTTCATTATAAAATTGTCTTAATCTCTTCTGCTATCTCCTCATCTCGAGACTTAAGGGAAAAACGAGAGAAAATCCCTTTTCTCAAGGAGTGATAAGCTCATTTTGAGGGGAAATTTGACGTCCTTTTGGAGTAAATTTTCGATTAAAACGACGCCGGAAGATGATATTCTTTAGTTGTTATTGCTTTAAAATTCTTTTAAAAGAGTTTTACTGCCAGCATTTAATAATTCATTATCGGCGATGTATTTTTAAAGCAAAGTTGGGCGTTCCGCTAGTTAGAAAGATTTATGTGCAAGATAAAAGTTTCCCATGTTTTAGAGCGGTATTTCGTGTGGGGAAAGAAGTTTTTGAAAGCTTATAATTTTTCCTAAGTAAAACTTAGGCCGCTCTTTCACACATTTTCCTTAACAATTTCAGTTTTCTAGCCACTTCCTCTGAGAAGATTGATAAACTTAAAATTATTTTATTTTTAAGTTTGTTTTCAAATAATACAATCATAAGCTCCTTGTTTACATAAAAAGTCCATTCTCGATAAAAATAAATAAGATTCTGATGTTGTCAGTTTTAGTTATAAAGAAATCAGTAATTGGTTTTCTATCCGTTGCCTTTATTATTATTCTCGATGAAAGAGCGGCCGGTGTTGGATCTATTATTTTAACCTCTTTGTTTTAAACTTTCTTTACCAATGATAATATTTTCTTATAAAAATGTTTTCATTTTATGGCATTGAATAAAATTAAAATTTACCTCTAGTCGTAGAAAACAATAACCTTTTCGGAAAAAGTTATTTTTGAAGCTATTTTGAAAAGAAAACAATGAAGTGGGAAGTTGTGTTGACAGTTTTAGGAAGTATTATTTAAAACATGCTTGATCAGATAAACGAACAAATATAAGATTTTGTTTAAAATGCTTGTGTTGTGGATGTAGTAAAGAGATAAAGATTCACTCATGCATTTTCTAGAAATAAAAGTACTTAATAACAAAAATTAATTTGCATAAAATTTTCAGAAAGAAATATACTAGCACTATTTCTGGATTTTTATGATTGCAAGATGAAATATATGTAAAATATAAATTACGTTCTAAAAAACTGTAATGATAATAATCACTATCAAATATTGAAGTATTCCTTTCAACATTCGAAACTGCAAGATAATTGATTAATTATTTGTCACACTAAAATTATATTTTATGTTTTATTAATTATGTTTTTGTGTGACAAAAAATTAATCTTAAATTAATCATGGTATATTTAAAGAGGGAATTAGAGGTTATAAGGCAATCATATAGATACAGAGTTAGAGGGTTAGATTAGAACTAGAGGGAATTAGATACAGAGTTATTTCAAATAGTGATGTTTATAGTAAAAGTTGAATGAAATGACACTACGAGCTTGAGCGTTAATCATTCAGTAATCAGCTTGAAATGAAAACAACAGGGAAATATACGAATGTAATTGTTAGACAATAGTTTAAACTTAAGATTTATTGATGAAAAAGTGCCCAAGTGAGCAAATGTAAATTTTCTGAGCTATTTTTTTTAAACTTTTACACTTTGGTTATCAATTTCAGTTTTCTGTTTCAAATCAAATGAACTGAATCAGACGCAGTTTTATCTTTAGTGATGTTTTGAGTAAAGTTTTGTATGAGGCATTTTTACGAAATGCAAAATGTATTTTATAGACTTGATATTTATTAACAATACTATAATGACTTTTAAAACCATCCCAATCTAATTAGCTCTCATTTGCAAAAAATGACTGTAGAGTAAACAACTAACAAAAACTCATTTTAAAAGTATGAACTTGATTCTTGTCTCGATCATTTTAGATGTTTCATTTTTCTCATCTACCTTCATGTCTCTTTACTATAAAGATTTGAAATTAGGTCTAAGAAGTATCAGGAATTTTCACCATCAGAAGACAGTATCTTTATTATGAATTTAGGCATAAACGTCATCAAAATGTCATTTTATCACAACAGAGAACTCTGGATCTAAATTTAAATTGGGTCATTTTGTGTACTTCATTATTCATCCATTTGATATCATTTATCACTACGAATTAAACTTAGATGAATTTAAAGGACAACGGGAATGCCACTATTCACATCAACGATCTCAAGAATTTTTAATTTGAATTTCAATTCGGTCATTTTCACCTACTTTCTCATTTCTATACGATCGGGAAAATATTATTTTTATGTAAACAATGTCATTAATGTTGCTATTTAACTAAGCCCGACGTCCAGATTCGAATTTTAATAGAACTTGGCCCATTTATTTTTCATTCCTTTTCACATGCACTTAGTCTAACTAGACTTTGAAGTTGATCATAAACTGTGTAAGGACTGTTAGCATTCATTTCAGAGAGCACAAGAAATCTGAATTCGAATCAAATCTCAATTATTTTTTAAATATTAATTTTCTATCTCTCTGTTACAACATTATAAGAATATGAAGTTAGAAATAAATGGCATTGTGACTGTCAATATTTATCCCAATGCTCTTAAAAAATATCAACCAAACTCTTATTTTGATCATTTTGGCCTTCACAATTCTGTTACAGGAGGAAGAACAATAACATAAATTTATACTGAAAGTATATGCTTACTATACGAAAATCATTGATAGCGGACAAGAAAATCATTGATTCAACATTCATATTCCTGATTTTTGAAAGTGTTTATGGGTTTGTTTCCCTCCATGGTATATTTTTAGTTAGTAAGAATGGTTTTTAAATAGTATAATGCTGTTTACTATTTCTGGTTAGTGTCGCTCCAGGCAATCTATTACCAAAGTGTAATATTTGTATTGATATCTTTTTCATTGTATCATATTTTTGATTTTGACTATATTGCATCATCTTTGATCTATATTGACATCAATTTTTGTATTGATAAATATTACATTAAGCAATTTATAGTCAAATATTATTAGATTAGATAGAATATTTGCTATAGTTTATTCAATAAAACAATATTAAATATCAACTTGCCAGGCATCATAGTGTGGGATATCAAAAAGAATGAAACATTGGCCTTTGTTTAAGTAATGTGTCTGATGAAGATGGTAAAAAATAATTTAAAATGATTGAAGAGTATATAACTGATTGTAGTAAATGCATCATCAGTCTCATAATATAATATAAATAATTTTCTTTTATTATAGTTTCTTTTGATTTGATTTTCGTACATATGAAGAAATTCTCAATAGTTTTTATATTTAACATTTTTACTTTTGTATGGATTGTGAGTGACTTTTATTTTTCCATTTGCTTTGGAGAAGTCAAATTGATTTTTACTCTAAATACGGAACTCACAATAATGCTACTTTTTCTTTCATATATCGGAAACGAAACTAAAACAAACTTTAGTTGATAGTTTAGTTGATAAAGAGGAACGAACTTAAAAGTGGGCCCATTATTTTTTACCGGAAAATTGGAATCAAAAGCAAGAAGAAAAGATTTTCATCTCGCTGTCAGACAAGAGTCGTGTGGAAGGAAATAAATATACCTTTGGCGATTTCTATTAGTCCTAGTCAATGAAAACCTATTTCGGAGGCTTAGTTTTTATCTGGCGCCCCGGAAAGCAAATTGCTCCGGAAACCAAGTGCAAAAAAAGAGCAAAGAAATATAGAAAAAGTCTTTCAGAAAAATAAATACAAAGATAGAGTACAAATCAAATCTGCTGCTAAATTTCATTTCATCCCGGAGGCTGAAGAAAAATAAACTAAAGATGAAAGAAGGGAAAATATTTTTTGTTTGTCTTTTCTCTCCGTCCCATCGTAATCATATCGCTATTTTATTTCCATTGAGGTACAATACTACTTGTTTATTTTATTTGCTCTTGGTGAACTCTTGCCTTATTTGTTTCTTCTATTACATTGTTCTTCATTATTCCTCTCAGAATCTCCATCGGACGCCAAGATGGTTAGCCAAGGTCAGCGAGCGCTCTTTTCCAGACTGAACATCAAGAAAGAAAAGTTTTGTTCCATGTAAAAGGCACAAGGAGAACTTTTTTTTTCCCCCTTCAATTCTTTTATTTGTTTCAAAACTTCACGGTACGTGTCAAGTTGTATCGAAAGACGACAGGGAAAAAAGGGAAGATTTTTTTTAAAAAAAAACGAAGACAATGACTCAGCTAACAATGGAGTGCTTTCCCTCAGGCGAATACTGCTAATTGCTTGTCACTTCGTGTTAAGCCATTACTCAGTTCAAACTTGAAAGAAAAAGTAAATTTCCCCAGCAGCTCTGAATGTATCAAGTATAAATAAAATCATTATTAATTTAGAGTAAAATTACTTCATAATTGTGAAATTTTCAAATTTCATTTTGCATGACATGAAAAGAATTGATAAAACATATTCAAAATATGATTCGGATATTTAAAGATATATACAATAATTGACAGTATTAAATTTAATATACAGTTTTGTATTCAATAATCAAATCCAGTTTGTTGTCATATAAGACACTGAAGAAACAAACATAAGCACTTTTATTCATTTCATAAATGTTTCATTGATAATATAATTCTAACAATCTAGGCGCTCTGCCATAGAGAGGGTTATTCATTTGTAATGGTGTCTAACAGACATTTTCTCAAGAATCATTCCATACTAAAAAGTCCAATTGAAAAATCTTACTATAACTTGTTAAACACCTTTTAATATTACCTGTAAAAATGCGATTTTTTTGATATAATTCATCATATTTGTATCAGATATTTTGTAGTAGAAATTCATTTTTCATCACTATGTTAAGTCTACGTAGGGAAGAAATTTAGATTGTAGAGTAATGAACATTGTAATATAATCAAAAGATCTAAATAATGATAAGTTTTAAATTAATGATTTTCATTCACTTAAAGTGCTTTTTTTTATGTAAAATCAATTAATAATCAAATTCTAAAATAAATAGAATATATAAATTTTTATTTTCTAATAAAAATGTAATTTATTTCTAGTGTAACCTAAATATCATTATAAATAAATAAATTTTTCTTGTGATGTGTTTACAATAAATAATATTAGGTTGGGGAAAAAGAAATCCATTATTTTTACGTGAACTTTTTGTAACTTCTTTCAGATTCGCTTTGTAAAAAGGTTTAAAACAGTTTTCATGTAGAATTTTAGGTCTTGTGCGAAGCTACAACTGCTGACATGCTGCCAAGTTTGATAATTTTTGATATTTTATAGACATTCTCGACGATGTTGTATCCATGCGATGTGCATCTTTAGCATCCAAATACCCAAACGGAATCGACGAAACCAAAATTGTGCGTAACTGGTTGTTACAGTCATATATAGGACGATAAACACCTTTCACAATTTTAGCCACCTGGTTAGCATTTTCGCCATTATAAAAGAAAAACGAAAATGTATCGAATTTTCTGTTAGTTGTCTTCCATTTTTAAAACCTTGTACTCTTAACTGAATTAATCAAACAAAAAACCGCAAGAGAATATTTTAGTGTCAAATGTCACCTTTCCAATGAGCATAAATTTGAAATTGTTTGATAGATACCTCACGAGATAGCGATCACTACAGACGTCTACCGAAAAAATAATGAATAACTTTTTCCCCAACCTAATATAAAATACTATGAACAATTGGTTTTATTTTATATCTATAATGTGCTTATTGTGTTAGGATCATTAATGGAGGAATTATTGAGTCTTCATATTTTTATTGTTAATTAATTATAAGAAAACAGATAAGAGGTTTTTGCAAGAGACGTTGTGCTTCAAACAATTGTAGTTACAACAAACAAAAATACTTAATAAGACCTTTGGGATATTTTATTGACATTTATTCTTTCTTTCTAGATAAGAAAATGCACGTCGTTCCATTACAAAGAATCATTTATCTATGATTATGTTAAAAAAAGCAAACTACCATTTCAAGAGAAAAATTGCACACCGGAGAAGAAAAGAGCTATATTTTGGAATCTTAAAGTGGATATTATGTCACAAGGCAGAAATTAAATTCAAAAAGAACGTTACACTTTCTACCCATTTACAAAAATGTAAGCGTCAGAATTACACTTCCGTTAATCCCTTTTTGATCTCTGTCAAGAGAAGAGTGGTTTTTGTTTCTTTTTTTCGGTTTTTAATTCCTTTTTACAAAATGGGAATGACAGATAACATTCAAAAGAAGGGAAAATTTAGCTCCGCAGAGAGGGATATTTAAGCGAAAGCAGAAAATTATTCTCCCGCCGAAAGCGTCATTCTAACCTGACACCAGCAGATACTGAGCCTGAGGGAAAACTCAGAACTACAGTTAACGCGGACTTTATTTTCAGCCCAGATTTAAAAAAAAAGGGGGAGAGGATTTTTCGCTTGAATTATTAAAGAAAGGGATTTTTTTCCTCTTTCTCTCGAAGGGGTATTTTTTCGGTTTTTTTCTTACCACACACTCCACGGGATGCATATAGATTGTGGAATAAAAGGAGAAATAAAATAATACCCTCCTTAGAATTGAAGACAAAGGTTTTTTTCGTCGCATTCGTTTTCTCGTTTCAGTAGTCCGCGTGCTTTCTTACGAAATTCGATTTGCAAACGATTCCTTGAAACTATTCGCGTAAAATAAGAAAAAAATAGCACACCCGTGGGTATGTCCATTTTCAAGAATTGAATGGCATTTGTAGCTAAGGTCTGTATGGATTTCTAAGCGCATTTGCTGAGTAAGGAATAAGTATATCACAATCTACGGTCTATTTAATAAAGTCGTATACTTTTATTCGTCAAGGGATTACATATAGAAACAAATTCTAGATGTTTTTTTTTTCACGGAAAAGAGTAAAAAATGTAGACTTAGTTTGGTAAGTCTAAAAGTTAGTATTTTACAAATAGTTGAAATTTACCAAAGTGAAGCAAAGAGAAAAATATTTATTTACTTGGATAACATCATGATCTCAATGATATGTCGTTTATATGTCGAATATATATGTTAAATATATGTATGTTGATATATATATATACCATTTTGAAACATAGTCAAGAGAATAGCTTAGTAGCTGAACTGTCATACTCTTGTAATCTTCTAAATTATATAATGTGAGGGGTAGTAGATCTATATTTTATCATGTATGGATTCTCTCAGGACGGAGGAATTTCCTCGGGTCATCGACTAGGAGGGAACTGCTACCTTACGGAAAAAAGATCAATTTAACTACCAAGGTCATAGATATGATACAACCTTCAAAAAAATATAAACATAGCTATGTAGTGGTTTAAGAGTTATTCGATATGAATTCAATATTTATCTGAATTCGTAATACAGATGAAATCAGATAAGTTCCTTGGTCTTTCTTCAAAGACATTATTTGAAGGAATGCGATGTTAAAAAAATCATGTAATTCTTCCTTAACTTGTTTCTTATATGTTTCACAGTTTGGATGAAGTAAAAGAATCAAACTCATATTTAGATTGCCATGGGTCAGATGCTTTACCTAGCCAAAGACCAAAATGCCGGAAGAGTATACACACATTAACGTTTATAGAATACAATATTTTCCTTCTGCTATTGCGTAGAAAGAAGTGTGGAAGTTTAGGTGTCGATCTCATTATTTTCCGGATATTCTGTATTGTAAAGCCTTTGATCGTGTTTAGCTGTAATGGTCTTAACACCAAGAATCGAAAGATACTTAAATTACTAAATCTGACTTTTAAAGAAAAGCATTTTTCCTTGCAATACAATTTATGGACAATTGAAATTCATTAAGGATACACATCATGGTTGACCTATAGATAAATTAAAAAATTTATTACATGAATAACTGATGACAAACTTGACGAATTGCGCATTTAAAATATTGTGTAGAAAATTCTTCATTATAAAAAATATATTAAAATATTTTAAATTGATACACAATTAAGAAATACTACAAAAATTAAGAAATGCTACAAAAATTACATTTCATATTTAAGTATTTGCTTTATTGCAAATATGAAAGAAAGGCAAACTCATATATTTATTTTGAAACACGAAGGATATAACGTTTTCGTCATGTAACAAATCAGCGCTGCGCCATATGGTAAAAATCTGCTTCTCTCATAAAACTTTTAAAGTGTAATTAAATCAAAGAAAATCGTATTTAGTAATTGATTTTCATAATTTGAAAAAAAATTAAAAAAAATTCCTTTCTGGAATACCGTGAGATTATTCCTCACGAACAACAAAAATATTAAAAAATAATGTTGACATTTTGACAACTGTTATAAAATATCAAACAAATGAAACAAATGAGATTTTTTTAAACATGGCTAACATATTGTAATTCATGATGATTTTTTACAACTTTAGATCATATGTATGTGTCACTAGTGCGGAAACCAGGGAAACTCTCAAGTATCAAACCCATTAGATGTACGAGCAAACAGAAGAAATGCAACATCTATTTACCCTTGTTCAACAAAAATTAGATTTGAGCCTGCAATGTTAGGATTCAGAAGGAAAAGGGAATAAAATTATAAATCAAATTATTTTATCTTATTTATTTGTGTATAAATTATATAACAATATATTTACTCTACGTAATGTTATGTATTAGCTAATACTTTACTAGAATTCAGGTCATTTCAATAGAATGCTTATTATTACTTACTGCCAGCAAGTGTATAGTTGAAAAGCATCAGATACTTTCAAATGCGTTATATCATTTAGCAGACACTGTGACTATAACCTGTTTTACGTGATTACCCACCATTAGAGAACACTATATACACCTTCATCTGATTCAGGAATGGTTTTGACTGTATTAAAAGATTCCAATCCCTTCTAATGCAGCTAAGATACTTTTTTCAAGCAAGATATTCGAAAAAGTCTGTTTAATAAATGTGCATATGACTTTTTTTGTAAGAAAAATGCCGTATTATGTATCATTTGTCAATATTATTTTATTGATAAGTTTTAAATATTTTTATTTTAAGCAAAATTCTTCTTGATGGTAAAATATTTAAATAGATTTTCTCATATTTCAAGTTGAAGTTTTAACGTAAATAATACATATCGAATTCATGAATTCCTAACTCAGAAATAAGCTGAAAAAAATCTCTACACCTTCTATGTTTATGAAATTCATTTTGATAATGTATTACCAACTCTGAATAACAACCAGATCAAAGATCTTGTTTTAGGCTGAGAAAATACATTTTTCATCGTTTAATATTTTAATTGTAAAATAATCAACATTAGTAAGAGTTATGATGTTTTCGGATTATTTATTCGTCGGATGAAATAATTGAAATTTTTTAAAACTTAATTTGTGCTTATCATATGATAATTTTTAAATTAATAATGCTCTTTATTCATCAAATTTTTGCAGCATAAACCCTTATATATTTTTATAAGAATATGTAGTCACAAAATATCGCTCTAACTTGAGTTATTAAGAAAGGGTTCCGTCCATCTAACTTGCTTCCGTTACCAATAAGTAGTGCAACTTTTCTCATAATTGAAAATCATAGATTGATCTTAGCTAGTGTTGAAAAAATTAAATAAGAGTTCATAATTTTTTCTTGTATCTATATATGTTTTAATGAGTAATAGGTATATTTCTGTATTTCCTTGTGGCACACGAATACCGCTCCTTATTAAAATATATGTGTATGTAAAAAATATAAGATGCAATTTCAAATTTTAATCTAAAGATATTAGCAATTAAATGAAAGTAATATTAAAAGCCGCTTTTAAAGTGACTTTGGTACAAGTGACTTTCAGCATGTAATGCAAAGAGATTAAAAGTCAAAGTGGCAAAAAACATGTGGTCTCCATTGTATTTTGTACCTTCAAATGTGTGAATATATTTTAATCTCCTACATCTATAAATTTCTATCAATATATTAATATATAATTTAAATTTTTCAAAACAACGATGCAGTAATATTTTCAGTATATTTGTTAAAAAATCAAGCAAAATTTATAAAATTCTCATAACAAGTTCCATGATTGAGAATAATTGAATAAAAGGGCTTGCGCTTTTAGCCAAAGTACGAATAAAATTATTCTGGTTTGATGTCATAGTAAATGGATAGATCATTTTTATGTCTGGAATGACAAATTTGATAGATGAACCACAGTTCATCATTTTAAAACATAAGATACAAATCTTAAGATACGGAAAACAATAACATTTATCACAATTCTAGAACGCATAACTTTTGGGAAAAATCTTTTAATAATAAGCAATGTGTGGAAAATGCTTTGATGAGACCTCGCCAAGAGCAAAATATATAAAGACATTTAAGTAATTAAACTATAAGGTGATTTTGGTATTCGATATAATTTTAATTTCAGCTTTCAGCTTAATTTAAAATTAATAAAACTTCTGTGATAGTTTAAAAAATCATATGCTACTGTTGTGATATTTGCCATTATGCTCTTTATTGTCCCTGAAATTGTTTTTATAATTCGATATATTTAACAGAAAATTAGAGAAAAAATCAAATCATAAAATTTTCACTCTATTAATGGAATAATAGTACAAAAAAATTTATTATTTACTATTAAAATAATTACCAATGATTTTGGAATTAAAACTAGGCATTAAATGAGATGTGCATTATTATAAGGCTTTTCGATCCAATCAAACAGAGCATTTGTTCCCTATTGTCAAGAATGAACGTTAAATGTCTCAAGTGCTGTATAGAGATGTGATTGTGTTTGGATCTATTCACGCTACAAATATTAACTGACGATTTCAATTTTCCTGGCAATTATCATCTTTATTATACAGTTTCATAGTAATTTGGCTTTAGAGTATTCTTAGGTGAGCTCTTCATTTTAACGATTTTCCGGGACCCGCAGGCACCAAGGAATGGAAGGGGTGCGTAACGGCTTGACAACGGTTGTGATTAATTACGGAAGACAGAGAAAGAGAAGTGTCCTCACTGTACGTCGGTTTATTTGGACAAATCTGGCGGCGCCAGGTTTCAAACTAATCAATGAGTGAAATGGGACAACGGCATCTCCCCGAATTGTTCCAGATTTTCAAGACCAGCGGGACATCAGACTAAGGGGTTGTCTGCAAAATGACAAATTTACATCATTATTCATGTTCCCCGTTCATCCTTTTATTTACACTTCGACAAATAAACTAATTTTGCATACATTTTAAATATGAAAAGTATAGAAAAATTTTATTAACATTCATATATTTGGAGATAGTAACGAAGTGATTTGGGATTCCTTTTATGGTTAATAACAATCATAATTTATACCATATTTTATCCACTGAGCCCTAAGGCAGCTATTTCTCCAGCTAAGATATATTTATATATTATATTAAAATATCAAGCATTAAGTAAAATATAAATATTGTTATTTCATACTTTATTGTAGAAAAACAAAATAGGAAATTTGGTGTTTATTTCGTCATTGTCAGGTGAAAACTTGTTAGGATAAAACAACAAAACAGTCCTTACGCTGGACTCAAGAGAATATGTAATATTTAAGACAAGACAAGAGAAGAGAGAGAGAGAGAGAGTTTCTTTTAAAATCACTTTATTTTACCGAATTTAATTAATCAAAAATATGACTTGAAGAAAATTAGACATTGAATTCATGTTTATAAAATATTTATTTTGTTTTATTTTTTTGCAGAATAAAATTGAGTTATTTTGCAGAATAAAATTGAAAACGGTTGCACGGAATTTGATTCAAAATAAAATCTCTATTTTCATTTCAAAATTTAAGTTTTACGACATTTATAATTAACTTTAAGTATAATTAAAGCTGATTATAATTTCTTAAAAATCCTTCGTTCTTGGTTTAACATACCGCTTCGAAATTCTCCTAGCTTCAAGGATGCAGCATGTGATTTTTCTTTCTTTTTTAAGTTGTCTAACACAGTTTTTCAAGAGATAGATAAACATATATATACCAACATATTGATCCCAGCTTTTTACATTGCCAATGTGTATTTTCAAATATAAATATTGTAATATGAGTATTTAACGATTTAAAAAAAAACAATCTACTATGATTACAGATATTCTTAAAAATTCATTTCTGACAGGAAAGTCCTTAGTGGAATGAACAATGACAAACTTGAATGCAGGAACTTCGTGTTATCATATCTTCAGACGAATCCTGTTTCGATTGCTGTGAAACGCACTGATTTAAAAGGACATCTTGTATTGTATGGATATTTTCGATACAGAAAGTGTTGCATTATTGTCTTGTCTAGCACGTTTTTGAAATTGATCATCTGTTAGAAACGTCTACCAATACATGCCAAATAGCTTGCTCGTCATCATATGCCAGTCACTATGGTTGATGAACATAGCATGATATTTAAGCTACAGAGGTGGCTACCCTTATACAACCTTTCAATCTGTATGGCTCACCCAGGCGCGAAAGTGCTGTCACCAATAAAATGCTGTTATTGCGAACAGAGGGGATGTTCTAGGTATTCTTTTCTCAGAATTCTACTATTTTAAATTTTCTGAAGATTTAATCACTTTCTCTGTTTCTAATATAATATATTCATCCAATAAATGTCTTTTATTGTTTGATTTTTTCGAATATAATAATGTTTACTGTCAATTAGATGTACATATAATTGCTTTCATAGTAGTTACATTTTAATGTGTTTTTTCACTATTAAAGTTGTTGATGCTTATTTATTAATGTTATGTCAAGTATATATTGATCAACATTTCCATAAGAGTTTATAGATCATTTTTAATTATTGAAAACGAGTATTTGAAAGGAGCTAACCTTTCCCCTCACATCATTCTTATTTTTATACAAACACCACATTTTGTAACATAAATATATTATTTTATATCAGACCTTATTTCATTACAATATAACAGTACTTCACCAAAATGTTTTTTTTTGTTATATATTAGTCAATAATTTAATAAATTTTAAATTCAAAGTTAAGTCAAATGTGTGAATAAAGTGGTAATACATTTCTCTCTATACATTGTTATACATATTCTGAATTACTAAAGGTGTTTTTGATTAAATAAATTAAGGATATAATTCATGAAAAATAGAAGAGTATAATTATTTTCTTCTTCTTGACATCTTCGATAAAATTGAATTTGCCATATGAACTACAATGCAAAATAGTTCATGCTAACTAAGTTTTCTGAGACTATTTTCTAACTACGTAATTACTAATATATTTCCAACTGTAAAAAATAATTAAAAATGTTATAAACTTTATCTTAAAAGTTCTATTGAAGTTAAGAAGTGAAATAATTTTAATTAACTTTGAAATGCAATTATTTATATGGTTCCCATTTCTTTAAATTATATTTAAAGTGATACTTCCTTTATAGATTTCCAAGCAAGAGATTAAAAAATTTTTTCTGTAAGCAGTTTAAAGTTTATGCATTTTTTCCCTTGCATGCAGTGTATGTTACTAAATATTAAAACTGCAATACCAGATATTTATGATTTCATGTGCTTTAAAAATACATGAAAGAAAGAAGAGATTGGAATATGTCAACTAAAGTTCTATTCTTGACCATTGGCAGTATGTTAGCTACCCCAAATATTTATTAGAGACAATTTCAAGAAAAATTATCGAGTCAACTCTGTGACGTAAGCAATTTCTATATTATTATTGGTATTTATATTGATTGATTTAATAGTATTTCATAAATCAATTTGGAATTCATTTGTACTTGTGAAAAAAAAAGGTTATGAGGTATGTAAAAAGGTTAAAAAGGTTTCACAGGTTATGCTTAAAATCTGACTGATTTATGCCTAACTTGTGAGTTTTATTGTAAAAATGGTTACAATTTTATTCCGTTTGGAAAATTCAGGAGGTACAAATAGTATCTGAATTATTACATAAAAGTTGAAAATTGAATTTCTTATTGGAAATCCTTTGAGTTTTCTTTGAACATTATATAAAACTTCAAAAAAGAAGAAAAAAAAAACTTTATTACACTACTGGCCAATGAAATTGCTACACCAAGAAGGGGACAAGCTACAGATGTGAAATTTATACGAAAGGAAGAAGGTGCTGTAATATGCAAATAATTAGCTTTTCAGCGCATTCAGACAAAGCAGGCACCAGTAGCGACACCTACATTGTGTTTAAATGAGGAAATTGTTCAGCCGGTTCCTCATACACAAATTGCATTTTAACGTTGTTGCCCGGTGAAAAGTTGTTGTGATGCTTCGTGTAAGAAGGAGAAATGCGTACCAGCAAGTTTCTGACTTTGATAAAGGTTGAATTGTAGCGTACCGGGATTGCGGTTTATCTTATCGCAGTATTGCTGCTCGCGTCGGTCGAGATCCAATGACTGTTAGCAGAATATGGAATCGATGGGTCCAGGACGTTAATACGGAACGCCATGCGGGATCTCAACGGCCACCTATCACTAGCAGCCAAGAAGACAGGCATATCATCCGCATGGCCGTAATGGATCGTGTAACCACGTCACGAGCCGTGAGTCAAGAAACGGGGTCGTTTGGAAGACAACAAGTGTCTGCACGAACAATTCGACGACGTTTGCAGCAGCATGGACTCTCAGCTCGGAGACCATGGCTGCGGCTTTCCTTGACGCTGCATCATAGACAAGAGTGCCTTCAATGGTGTGATCAATGGCGCACGAATGGTGAGACGTCATCTTTTCAGATAAATCCAGGTTCTGTGTACAGCATCATGATGGTCGCATCCGTGTTTGGCGGCATCGTGGTGAACGCACACTGGCAGCGTTCATTCGTCATCGTCATACTGGCCCATCACCTGGCGTGATGGTATGGGGTGCCATTGGATACACGTCTCGGTCACCTCTTGTTCGCATTGACGGTGCTTTGAACAGTGCACGTTACATTTCTGTTGTGTTAAGACCCGTGGCTCTACCCTTTATTCAAGCCCTGCGAAACCCCACGTTTCAGGAGGATAATGCCCGACCGCCTGTTGCCGGTATTGTACGTACCTTCCTTGATACGGAACATGTTTGGCTGTTGCCCTGACCAGCACGTTCTCCAGATCTTTCGCCAAAAGAAAACGTCTGGTCAATGGTTGACGAGCGACTGGCTCGTCACCAAATGCCAGTCACTACGGTTGATGAACTGTGGCATCGTGTTGAAGCTACATGGGCATCTGTACCTGTACATGCAATCCAATCTCTGTTTGACTCAATGCCCAGGCATATAACTGCTGTTATTACTGCCAGAGGTGGTTGTTCTGGGTACTGATTTCTCAGGATGTATCCAGCCAAATTTTTTGAAAATTTAATCACTTGTTATTTCTAGTATAATATATTTGTCCAATAAATATCATTTTGTTATCTGCATTTCTTCCTGGTGTAGCAATTTTAATGGCCAGTAGTGTAGTTCTTTGATTATGAAGATAGTGGAATATCGTTCGTTGATAGGTCGTTGCCTAAAATAATGATCTAAATAAAACCAGTGTCATGTGAATATGGAATTCATAGCTTCTTTTGGTTATTATTGAATAACATGCCGGATCTCAAAGCCTTCCCATAAAAAATGCTCGATATTGTGCATTTTGTCTTACAAAACCATACAACCACATATCGGAGCACAAGTCTAGAAATAGTTTTTATTGTGGTACATCCAATACCCATTTCTATAGTGCAACGACCTTTCAAGGCTCCCGGAACTGATAACACGGTGATCATTACTTTGGATTTCTTTGACAATGCAGCACAGAGACATGTCACTCTGGTACGCCTAAGATATGGATACAGGAGTATTACAATATCGACTTTTCACATGAATTTAAATTCTGATTGCAGAATTTGAATGGTTGTATATACATATTTGAAAGCTTGCAAAGGATACTCAGCATTTATTACATTTGGTATTGTTATAAGAACTCTGCATTTGTTATGATGGTGTGAGTGGCCATTTTATATAGGGCGCGTATATTTTTAATTCGAATCAACGGTGATTTCGTGTAAATTTGCAGAAATGGATTCATTTTCTTACATCTTAAGGCCAGTAGTTAGGGCCTTTTTACTAGGCCTGAAAAGTATCATCATTAAACAAGATATAACGGGAACATATGTTACAAGTCGTTTTCTGGCTTTCTCACATAATGAAGTAATTCGATTGTTGTTCAGGCTTATCTCTGTACTTCTCACCAATTAAAAGCACATGATCATTGGTTGCTTTAAAACTGACCCACCAACCCTCTCCAGTTGTATAGTTGAACTGTGGTATAGACATGAATCAATATAGAATGAGTTGTCATTTTCTGCTAAATTCTCGAAGTGCATGCAAATTTAATCATTTTATCTTCATGCCATACTATTTACGTACAATGAATATCTTTCTGCATTTACATTTCTTTATTGTGTTACAATTTTTATGGTCAGCAATGTATTTTAAATTAAGAAGCTAAATTTGCCGTTTACTTCATAAAACATAACGAATGAAAAGAAACACACCTTTCTTTAAAAGAGGTGAGGATAGGAAAATATGATAAAATCTATTTTTTTTTTTTTTTTTTTTAGTATGGCTGATAGAACTCACCTAAGTTAATGTGTTTTATGATGAGTCAGTTTAGGATTTTTTTTTTCAAATAAACTAAAGCATTTTTCCCATATTTAGTTAATTTTAGCCTTGAAACAACAGTTATCTCAGGCATTACGATATTTTGTAGGTGGAGAATCTTATAAATCCAATACTCGTAGGATATGGAAATTGTATATGCATACTTAAGTTTCTTGGCTTAAGCTATATGATATTTTCTTCAATAAAACAAAATATGATTACTTTTATAGCACTATAATTTAGTTAAATGAAGAGTTCATTCATTTTCTTATTAGTGCAAATTTGAGGAAGATTTATATGAATTGTATTTAAAATAGTTCTGATTTTGTACGTTAGATTTATTGAAACAATTTCTGCAAAGGCTCCTATGTAGAAAAAGAAATAATGTTTCTATAAAATTCTTCATAAAAGATAATATTTTTAAATTAATATAAAATATATAATTTAAAAAAGGAATAATTTTTTCATTTTATGGAGCAGCTTGATTTACAAAGAAACTATGTTTTAACAAATAATAAAGCAAACTCATTCGCAGCCCTAGAATTTTCTTCGTTTTGTGGTCATATTTTGTAAACAGAGGCTAATTTGTTGGAAACGTACAATACAACACGAATTACAAACCACAACAAACATGCACAATTTAGATGATTGCGAATTCTGGCTCTGTTGAATTGAAAACATGATCGCCAATTATTCG
Organism: Latrodectus geometricus; assembly: GCA_026290005.1. NCBI lineage: Eukaryota > Metazoa > Arthropoda > Arachnida > Araneae > Theridiidae > Latrodectus > Latrodectus geometricus. The sequence goes on from JAPDSC010049366.1 coordinate 31,663, forward strand.
GCTCACAGTTCGGAAGCTCGCATGTTGTTAAGCAATGCTCAGAAGGAGAATTCATGTATTTTATTTGTACTCTGTTTTAAATTTTTTTTAATAAATTATAGTTTATAAGCATTAAAAAAGCTTGTTACTTATTTAATATATTTATTAGATTACTTTTCATTTGATTTATTATTATTTTACCTTGATTTTATTTTATTATTT
>JAPDSC010049373.1:0-12966 GCA_026290005.1 Latrodectus geometricus
AAAAAAATTAAATAATTACTTAAACGTAATCCTTTGAAAGCATATAATATTAAGGATTTTTTTAAAATTTTATTTTGTAATCATATTAGCATATAATAAAATTTAAAATAATAATTTCCAACAAGTAGCTTATTAATATTCATTATATTAAAACAAATACAGGAAAATAATAAATCTAAGTAAACTTCTGCCAAAAAATGATTTTTATTTATTTTTAATATCTTGTTTTGTATTTCATATAATCATAAATTGATGCAGTATTATGAATAACGCAATTAACTGATCAGTAATCATGAATAAAAATACACATAATACAAAGAAATTGCAAACATAAATATTGAATAAAAATCCATTAATAAGAAATATTTTGATAAAATTATATTTATAGTAACATTTTATAAATTTTTTTGTATTTTAAGTGGAAGAATCACATTACACACAAATATAACTTAATATTAAATATAATTTAAGTAGAAATTTAGTTTATTAATTTTTCCTAAACTTCAATAGAATAAGTAATGAAAGAATTTTTTCAGTTATTGTTCAATTTCTTAAGTCAAATATTACTTCAGTAGTTCTCAACATAAAAGTGAAAACCTTATTCGATATTTATCAGTAATTTTAACAAAATTAACATTTTTTTTATATTTTGTTAACATTTTTCTAAGCTTTTGCCATATTATCTCTAGATTTGAATAATATTTTTTATATATATCAATCATCATCTTCTGGAAAAAAGTAAATCCAACAAATTTTCGGAATTTAATTTTTCTTAATATTTATTAATATTTAAGTCATATCTGTTAATATTATGTCTTTTTATTAAATTTTTTAACCCGAAATGGAAAAATATGAAAAATGAGTTTCAAATATTGAAGTTCATTAAAATAAAAATATTTCATCAATAAAGTTACATATTAAAAATTAAAAGAAAATTCATCTTTTAAGAGCAAATATAGATTAACAATGGGATTAACAATATATTAGATTAACAATAAGTATAGATCGATTAAACAATGGGATTAATTTTTATTCCATTTAAAAAAATTTGTGGAAAAAATAAAGTGACTACTAATTGTTGACAAATTCATATCAAAGTATTGTATGATTTTGTGACAATGATTAATATTACAAATTAAATTATATTCTGTAGAGGCCTAATTGCTATGCGTTGCTAAATTTAGTTTATCAGGAAATGGTCAAAAATATTAAATAATTATGTTAAAATCTCTATCTTTATTTTATGTCAATTAACCATATAAACCCAAATCAATAATAACTTACTACTATAAAATAAATTGAAATATTTGCATCACAAAATCATGATTGGCAGACATTAAGTTAAATAAAAACAAATATAAATAACAACTTTTGCTTAATAGCTACAAAACTCTTATTAAAATGTTTTATTTAAACTTTAAAAATAGTAAAAATACTATTAAATTAGTTAGATATAATATTTGAAAATCCTTAATGCTATTAAATGAAGAGTTAAATGATTTTTTACGTAAAAATCTGGAAATATTAGTCAATGATATTTCGATCAAATTTTCAAAAGAAAATCTGAAGATTAAAGAATATCATAGTTTATATTTTCAAATCTGGAATGCTCAAGTTTGAGAAGGTTTGGATTTGAGTGCTTCAACTCTGAGCACAATCTATTGTATTTTAGAGGTAATTTTATCACTGATATCTACCAATATCGATTTAAATAATAAAATTATTTTACAAATTTCCATTGAAAATTTTGTGATTAATTTTGAGTTCTACAGGGATAATATTCATTTTTGAATGTAAAATGAGTACTCACTTTTTTCCGGTTGCGGAAGCGGAGGATCAGAAGAGGGTGAATAGAGAAAACTCAGTTTGTGTCTGTTTGTGGCAACGAAGATGCTATTTCGATCCGGTAGTTTGCTGCCGCCCTGTTGCTTTTTAGAACTACAAGGCTATTCAAAGCTTCGAAATATTGAGGGACCGACTACAAATGACGTCGCTATATGTCAATAGTCGTCAATCAACATTTTATTAATTGTTAAATAATTTCAGAAAAATATTGAAATTTTTAATATTTCAGGATTAATTTTACTTCTAAACCTTATATCAAAGAAATTTAAGTTATGTACGTATGAAACTAATTCAGGTAATTATTTAAGCAGAGAGAGAATCAAGATCAAATTTTAACTCCACAAAAATTACAAAATCTTTATAAAATTTTCAGTTATTTTAAAGTGTACTTATGTTATTTACAAAGAATGAAAATGTAAGGAAACTTAAAATAGTCTTTTTATCTTTTCAAATCAATCAATATTTAAATTTTTTTTCTTTTTTCTTTCTTTCTTTCTTTTTTTCTTTTTTTTTTAAAGTTATAAACGGAGAATCAAATTTATTTTCATCTTTATGCATTAAATATTTAAATAAATGATTTTATTCAAATATACTACACTGAAATTTATTTTGAAATTATCAAATATTTCATCAATTATTTTTGAATTTCTTATACAATTTCTTATAACAAACATACATTTTCAATACAATTCAAAAAACCTTAATTTTTATTAATTTTTCACATGAGGAATTGTTTTTCAACTGTGTGCATATAGATTAAATAAAAGTGCAAAATCTTAAGGATATATTGTACTGTTAAAATTTATAATTCCTTTACCATACAAATAGGCCTTTTACTTAAAACTATGCAATATTTGGGCTTCTATAGCTGCAATGATTTAGAATATGTATTATATCTTATTTGAAATTAATATTATTTTAAAAGAGCAACTAAGGAATTTTTTTACCACACAGATAAATAAGAGAAAAAAAATTTTCACTGTGATTTTATTGAGTTTTCAAATAGCCATAACAATAGATTTAAGAATCAATGATTAAATTTGTTTTCTTGTATTTTATATCAATTATAATTACTTTTTATTCATCAGTGAAGTTCAACAAAGAAGTGGCCACAATATTTAATAAGTTAATTATTTGTCTCAATCATTATACACAAGCAGACAAGAATTTGCTAATAATGCTTTCTTATTCAATGCTGAATTATAAAAAACATTTCTAATGTAAAATTAAGAAATAAATATATCAAAATGAGTTTCATTATTTTTGAATTTTATACAAGAATTCTAAACAATTCAGAAATATTTTGCGAATTATTGAATTTTATAATTTTCAGATTATTTAAGCTTTTATGAATATATATTTTCATGAAAATAATTTTTATTTGTTACTTATAATTATATAATTTTTAATCTTTTTGGAAACATCACAAAATCTTAATATAATTAGCAAATTTATGTTTCTTTCTATTTGTCACAAAAAATTAGTTTGGAATGGTTGTAGTCAAATTTTCAAAAACAATTTAGATTAAGTAAGAAATTTTAATAAAATATTATAAGATAATTATTATTAATAATAAGACTAATTGTAAGAAAAATTCTTTACAGGTATACTTTTAAGTTTAGGCAAAACAGAATTTAAAAATTGTACAAATGTAAATATACATGCATGCATATATATATATATATATATACAAAACAGTATACTCAAGTCCTGGAATAATTATCTTAAACAAAATTGTAATTAATTAACAAAAAGGTATTGTTACAATATAAAACCATTATAGGGCTTGTAAAACGAAGCAATCTACATTAGCATCTTTTTTAATTCAAATCAACAGCAAGAAGAAAAAAAAACACATTTCTGGATCATCTCTGTTTGAACCCTCCCCCCCCCCTCCTTTGGTTTGTATAGTGGCTAAAAATCATTTTAAAGTGTGATTTCCAGTTTAATTAGCTCTCATGTGCAAAAATGACCATTGAGTTACCATCAAATCAAACGAAATAAAGAACGGGTTTTTTTTCCCCCGAATCAGATAATGTTGCTATTTGCAAATTTGTCAGCGAAATTGTACCCTAAATACAATTCTACGCAATTTAAATAAGTAAAGAAAATTTAAAATAATTTGTCACAATTGGATCTTAAAATTAGAAGTATTGACTGCACGCTTAATACGAGAATATGTAAAATTGTAAACACATTTAGTTTGCAAAATGTCACACTATTTAATAAATTATATAATAATGCAATCTATATAAAACATAATGAAATAAATACTTTTTATAACTTTATTAGGAAATATATTATAAACAAAAAATATTTATTCAATAATAAATCAATGGTGATTTTAAGGATGAAAAATATTCTACATTATATATAAATATATATATATATATATATATATATAATGTAGAATATAAAATTTGAAAATATATAAGGCAAAAATATGACTATACTCATTTGCTATCCTATATTTTATAAATTCACCGATATACAATACCAAAGACTATAAATATATAAAATACAACAGTTATTTACTTAAAAAATTTTTAAAAGTTTTAAGAACCATAAATTTCTGAATAAGCATACTTGGTGTGTTAAAAATTGATACTAGAATGATAAACAAAACATTCTTTAATAACCAAAATAATAATATCAGTCAGTATATGAAGAAACTATGTTTTCTTCAAAATATGAATATTAGCACAATACATCATTCAACAATTTAGGAAATTAATTAATGATATTTGAAATTTTTTTAAGATACGTCAAACAAATCTAAATAAGAAAAATATGTTAATAGAAAACATAAATTACTATTTATAATCATACAATGAACTCATTGTTAATTTATTTGAAATTAAATTAGGACCATAAAAAAGGGAATTCTCATCACATAATTTTTATAAATTAAAATTTATATTATTAAGATTGTAGAAATAAATTAATTTCATAAGGCACTGTTTAAATATTGAAAATTAATTGAATCAATAATACATATTTTATGCAAAAATTATATAAAATTTAAAGATTATAAATAAATGAGAGGGTTTGACACCATACAGATTCAAATATTTACTATGTTACTCTTTAGTACAAACAATAAATTACAAAAAAAGATATTTAAAAATGTTGGCACCACAATAGGTTTTAATGTGATTCAATTAAAGGCAAGATAACAGCAGATTGAAAAATGGAAACTAAATAATATTAATATTTTACTTTGTCAATTACTGGGTCAATCTTCTTGATCCAAGAGTTTGCAATTTTTCCTTTGGGAAAACGTAATATTCAGAAAGGACTTTTGCTTACAACAATGGCAGAAGAACACAAACGTTTTGAGCTTTTGAGTAAAAACATCCAAATTCTTATTCGTGTATCGATCAAATTTGACTGTAATATAGTTTTTTGTTGTACAATATGATGACAGAATGCAACATTTTATAATAATCTGCAGGAAATTTGACATGTTAAAAATACACATGCAAGACATATCAATTAAAATTTTTATGATATTCTTTATAAAATGCATTCAATTAATTTAAATGAATAAATTTATGATTATCATGTAGTTAGTTATAAAGGTTAGAATTCATCACTTTTTATAACTTTTGAGTACCATAAAGTATTTTTAAGAAAATTGTGAAAATAATTAGTGTATTTTTAAAAATATTTACCACAAATTCCTTTCTTTTAAGATCAGATGTCAATAAAACTCTTTGTAATTTCATAGGCTAAGTGAATATCTTTATCAACTAATTCTTTCCACTGTGAAGAGCACAAGATCTCATCCCTATAATTTGAAATATACTTAACAGCAGACTGCTTCAGCTTTCCTTCATTACGTGAGTTTGCAAAGAACAAAATTTCACAGACATTTTCATGGTTCAAGTTTTTTTTGAGAAAATCGCTACAAATTAATTTCAGCGTATCGATTTGATATTTATCGGCTGCAGTGTGCAAATTCATTGCCTTTTGAAATTCAAAATTCTGTACATTCCTTGTGTATAAAAAGTGTAGCAAATGGTTTATTGTACTCCCGTCCAGGTCTTCAATCTGAACTGTGTTAGTGTAGCATTCTCTCATACCACTGTCAAACATGACTTCGAACACAGGAGACATAGAGCACAGAATTAATTTATGACAATCAAATGATTTTTCTTTAGTATGCAAAGTTACGTCACAAAATTTCTTTTCTTGGAAAAAACGACATAATTCTTCTGAAAAATTATTTGAAGAATGTTGGGTTTCTGAACTGCCACATTGTTTTTGACGATTCCGTTTTAAGTGTACAAAATCAGATTGATAAACGACATCGTTGAGGATTTTAAAGTTAGAAGCTGAAATTTCAAGAGTAATGTATTGCATATTTTTATTAACCTTTATGTAATCCTTTTTGAATGGATAGGCAAAACTCCAAACCTCATTAACTTCGATTTCTTTGTTAAATAAATGTTCGTATTCGACCCTGTTGTCTAAGTTCTTATCAGAATCTAAAGTACTCAGGGTAACAAAAACGAAAATGGGCAGTTTTCTTGTTTCTGTGATAAAGTGTCTCTCCAAAGAAAATTCTGCTTCTAAATAAGTCGTGGTGGCGTCTTCTGAGCTCTTTAAGTGTAGAGTTGTGGTTAAACCATATACACTGTTAAAGAATTTTAATTTTGGCAGTGGTATCTTTTCATTATTTTGGAGGTTAAAATCTTCTATTGGACAGATGAGAGACCGTTTTTCTTCCAATATTTGGCTTTTTATACAAATCTGTTCGATATTGTCTGATGTTTTTTTATTCAGAGAATGTGGAGGCGTTCTCAAAAAGATGGAACTTCTAATGTAACATTTAATCTCAAGCAAGTCACCATGTTTTAAACTTGATATCAATTTAGGGAATGTACATTTTTGCTTGGTGATAAACATTTGATATTGATGTTCCCCTTTTATTTCTTCAGAATTCACAAATAGCTTAAAATATGCTTTGAAATTTATTGTAGAATCATTCAAACATACGAGATCGCAATATATAAATTCATAAGAATTTTCATCCACATTATTTAGGTATAACTCCAGTTTCCATTCTGAGTTAGAAAGATGTATCGAAGTAATTAGAGGACTCAGAATCTTTTGTTGCAAGCACTTGTGGAAATTTTCTATTCGCCATTTGATGAGAAAACCTCCCTGGGGTGATGAAACTTCACATAGTTGATTCAATAGTTTCTTTTCAAAACTTACATTTTTTCCAGGTAATATTCTTTGAAAAAACCGAAATGTATCCATTTTTATACTTAAAAAATCTGCTTTTGATGAATGTCTCTTTTTGTAATAATTAAAACATGTTCTGGAAACTAAGTAAATTGTTGCAGAATAGAGGTATCATAAAATTACATGAAAAAACTTTTATCTCGAAAACATTACACAAGCAAATGAATGTATTTCAAAAGTGAAAATTTCTTTTAGGTTAAACTCAGCACCAACAAAAGGTTATGTAAATGACTTATCAGAAAAAAATATGATAAGGAACAAGATAAAATGTAACCGAACCGATAAAGAGCTAAAAGACTAGTATTTTTATCACTTACTTCCTTTATATTCTCTTTCACGAACATTTTGCTAATTTACAGAATATTATTTTACCTTTTATATAATTTTGGATTTCTTAAATGAAACGTGCTGATAGTTTTTATATAAGTTTGATTATATTTCTCTTTCTATGATTTATAATATTTAATATATTATTTAAATAATATATAAAATATTATAAATAATAAAATTTATATATATATATATATATATATATATATATATATATATATTACTTAAATAATATATTAAATGTAAAACAAGAGAATATAAATGAGTAGAAAAATTAAAAATTTAGCATACTTTTATCCAAGAAATTGAGCAAAACTAAAAATAATTATGTCAGAAAACTAGTTTGCAAAATCATACAACAGCTTTCAATAATTTCGGAAATTCATTAATGATGATTGAAAGTTTTGACTGGTACGTCAAACAAATCTATATATTTAATAACAAAAATATGTTATTGGAAAACATAAATTACCCTTTACAATCGTACAATGAACGTAAAATATTGTTAATTAATGAAATTAAATTAGCCCCATAAAAAAAACAAAGGAAATTCTCATCATACAATTTTATAGAGAATAAATTAAAAAACTGAAATTTATATTAAGAAGAAGCTGTAGCAAGAAATTAATTTCTTAAATAACTGTTTAAATATTAAAAAGTTAATTTAATCAATATTGCATTATTTAATGAACAAATAGTAATAATTGGTGATTTTAAATAACTGATAGGATTTGACATTTTACAGATTCGAAAATTTTTTATACTACTCATTAGTACAAACAACTAATTACAAAAAAATATATAAAAACTCTGTTTGCACAGCTGTAAATTTTATTCTTATTCAATGAACGGCAAGATAACAACAGATTGAAAAATGGCAATGAAATAACGTAAAATGCATTTTACCTTCTCAGGTGATCCAAAAATGTCCTTCATCGGAAAGTAAGCAATTTTTTTCTTTGAGAAAACATACATTATTTAGAAATACAGCAATGGCTGAAATGTAAGAATACAGACTTTTTTAGCTTTTGAATGAAAACATTGAAATTCTTATTCATGTATAGGTTGAATTTGGCTGTAATATAGAATTTTGTTGTATAATATGAATAATGTGCAAGAAATTTGAAAATGTTAAAAATATACATATATCACATATCGATAACCATTTCTATGCTATGCTTTATAAAATTCATTCAATCAAATCTAAATGAATCACTTATGACTATCATGTATTTAATTAAAGCTTAGAATTCCACATTTTTTTTAAACTTTTGGTTATAATCAAAAATATTTTAAAAAAAACTGAAAATAAAAAGTGTTTTTTTTTTCAAAATATTTACTTCGAATTCTTTTCTTCTAAGATCTGATGTAAACAAAATTCTTTATAATTTCATAGGCTAAGAGAATATCTTTATCAACTAATTCTTTCCACTGTGAAGAGCACAAGATTTCATCTTTATAATTTGAAATATACTTAACAGCAGACTGCTTCAGCTTTCCTTCATTACGTGAATTTGCAAAGAACAAAATTTCACAGACATTTTCATGGTTCAAGTTTTTGTTGAGAAAATCCCTACAAACTAATTTCAGTGTATCGATTTGATACTTATCAGCCGCTGTGTACAAATTAATTGCCTTTTGAAATTCCAAATTCTGTACTTTCCTTGTGTATATAAAGTGTAGCAATTGGCTTATTGTGCTCCCGTTCAGGTCTTCAACCTGAACTGTGTTAGTGTAACATTCTCTCATACCGCTGTCAAACATGGCTTCGAACACAGGAGACATAGAGCACAGAATTAATTTATGACAATCAAATGATTTTTCTATAGTATGCAAAGTTACGTCACAAAATTTCTTTTCTTGGAAAGAACGAAGTATTTTCTTTGAAAAATTATTTGAATAATGTTGGATTGCTGAACTTTCACATTTTTTTTGATGACCACGTTTTAAGTGAACTGACTCAGATTGATAGAAGACATCATTCAGGATTTTAAAGTTAGTAACTGAAATTTCCAGAGTAATGTATTGCATATTTTTATTAACCTTTATGTTATCCTTTTTGAATGGATAGGCAAAACTCCAAACCTCATTAACTTCGATTTCTTTGTTAAATAAATGTTCGTATTCAACCTTGTTGTCTAATTTCCCATCAGAATCTAAAATATTCATGGTAACAAAAACGAAAATGGGCAGTTTTCTTATTTCTGTGACAAAATGTCTCTCTAAAAAAAATTCTGCTTCTAAATAAGTCGTGATGGCATCTTCTGAGATCTTCAAGTGCAGTTTTGTGGTTAAGTCATATGCACTATTAAAGAATTTTAATTTTGGCAATGGTATCTTTTCATTGTTTTGGAGGTCAAAATCTTCTATTGGACAAATGAGAGACCGTTTTTCTTCCAGGATTTGGCTTTTTATACAAATCTGTTCGATATTATCTGATGCTTTTCTATTCAATGGATGTGTAGGCATTCTCAAAAAGATGGAGCTCCTTATGTAACATTCAATCTCAAGCAAGTCACCATGTTTTAAACTTGATATCAATTTAGGGAATGCACATTTTTGCTTGGTAATAAGCATTTCATATTGATGTTCTCCTTTTATTTCTTCAGAATTCACAAATAGCTTAAAATATGTTCTAAAATTTAATAAAGAACCATTCAAACATGCGAGATAGCAATATATATATTCATTGGAATTTTCCTCCTTATTTCTTAAGAATAGTTCCAGTTTCCATTCTGTGTTAGAAAGACGTATTGAAGCAACTAGAGAACTCACAATCTTTTCTTGATAGCATTTGTGAAAATTTTCTATTCGCCATTTAAAGAGAAAACTTTCTTGAGGTGATAAAATTTCAATATGATGATTCATTTGTTTCTTTAAAAAATTTCTTTCCTTTATTGCAAGTAAATTTTTCTGGCTTAAATGAAATACATTTATTTTTAAATTAAAAAACTTCTTTTGGTGAAAGTAATTTTTTGGTAATAATCAAAACTTCAATGCTTTGGAGACTAAATTAATTGTTTTAAGATGGAGATAGCATGCAATTTTTACACGGCAAAACTTTCATCTCAAAAGCATAACACCAAACAAATGAATGTACTGTAAATGTGAACAAATCGTGGTTATTTTGATGACTTATCAGAAAAATTATCTTAAGAAATGAGAAAATGTGTTATCAAAACTAAAGTACTGATAGATAAATATTTTATCTTTTACTTCCTTTTTTATTCTCATGTGAAATGGCTCTTAAATCGATATATTAATATTTTACTTTTTATGATTTGTAGTTATTTAAATAAGACTTACTCATAGTTTTCAAATAAGTTTGTAAAAGATATAATGACATTTCTATGATTTTTGATAGCTTTAGGTACCTATTACTTAAATAGTATATTATGTACAAAATTTAAGAAAATCCAAATGTGTAGAATAATTAGGAAGTTAGCATGCTTTTAATAAAAAACTTAGTGAAAAATGTAAAATTAACCATGTCAAAAATGTAAAAAATAGTTTGCATATAATCTTAGAACAGCATATTTAATACTTTAATTATTTTTAATATATTGTCCTAAGATTTAAACAAAATAACATTCTTGAAAAATATCATTTTCTATTATAAAACATAACCATAATTTATTTTTTTCAATAAAGATAGTTTTGCCCGTATCTATATATATTTGTAACTACTCTTACTAGAGTCTTTAGTCGTCAATCAAATGAGTCTGACTTCATCATTTAATAAGTAGTTTTTAATAGATCTTTAAACACTTGTTTTTATCTTTGTTTAAGTTTTCTTTTAAATAAAAACCAATGATACCCTCTTTATGAAAGACAGCATAATCTACCAATAAAAAGTTACTTAAATAAGTAATTTCTTAGTTCAAATTTTCGAAACGTGAATTCAATTGTATAGCTTCAATAACCAGGTCTATCATTTTCATTCTTAGACATTACATAAGAGTTTACTTTTAATTCTGAAATAGTTTTAAAATTTTACCATTGATTGACTTCAGTTTAACATTACGAAAAATATTAGGTTTGGGAAAAAATAATCCATTATTTTTTCGGTAGACGTCTGTAGTGATCGATATCTCATGAGGTATCTATCAAACAATTTCTGATTTATGCTCGTTGGAAAGGTAACATTTGACATTAAAATATAGTTTTGCGGTTTTTTCTTTGATTAATTCAGTTACGAGTACAAGGTTTTAAAAATGGAAGACAACAAACAGAAAATTTGATACATTTTCTTTTTTCTCTTGTAATGGCGAAAAAGATAGCCGGGTGGCTAAAATTGTGAAAGGTGTTTATCGTCCTATATTAGACTGTAACAACCAGTTACGCACAATTTTTGTTTTGTCGATTCCGTTTGGGTATTTTTGATGTTAGAGATGCACCTCCCATGTGGATACAGCATCGTCGAAAATGTCTATAAAATATCAAAAATGATCGAAGTTAACCGCATGTCAGCAGTCGTAACGCGCAAAACCTAAAAATCTACATGAAAGCTGTTTTAAACCTATTTACAAAGTAAATCCAAAAGAGGTTGCATAAAGTTCACGTAAAAATAATGGATTTCTTTTTCCCCAATCTAATATAAAAGTGTTAAAGATCTTAATATTCCCTAAACATTTTATTTAAAATAAAATATTTTTACTTATTCTTTTCAAATGTATTTTTTAAAATAATTATTCTTTCACACACACATTTTTTTAAGCCTTTTCAGTGAATTTATTAAAATAATAAATGTCCTGGGTATTCACTTTTAAGCAATTACTTTCTCATTCTATTTACAAATTTATTACTTCATGTGTCATAAAATTGACAGAAAACCATTTAATTTTTTCGTATTAGCAAGAATTCAATATAATTCTGTTTTCATTAAACCAACACATTTGTCGCAGTCTTATAACAATTAAGCAGGGTACTGCAAAGTGCGCAATCTATTTGGGCAAGAAATGGTTTTCAAATATTTCTTTAGAATCTAAATTAAATTTAAAATGAGTCTGGTTTGTTCTTTTTCTTTAAAGTCTATATGTAATATAGTGTGTTGCTTGAAACAAATATTATTTTTAAAATGTACTGAAAAATCTTTAATGACATATGAAAGAATGTAGAAACATCGAATTTGAATGAATGTAGAAACATCGAATTTGAATGACATATGTAAAAAACAGTTATGTATTGCTTTCAGTATAGAAGTTTACATAAGAAAAACGCATAAATATTTTAAAAGAAAAAAGTAATATAGCTAGAAAAATCTATTCTTGAAGTAGTTTTATCTGGTAAAATGTAATAACATAACAAGAAGAAGATTTAAAAAGGGGTATACATGTTCACCTCTAGCTTTAGCTCATTGGTGGTATTAGCTTTCCATAATGTCAATTAAGTTGTGGGTTGCCGAAAATGAAAGCGAAGATCAGACAAGGCGTAAGCTATTTTCCAGCTCTCCAACACACCTTGAATTAGGTCTAAAAGTAGCAACCCGTCTATTCCCTAGTAGCAGAGGCTTATTGGTATTACACTGGCCATTCACCG
>JAPDSC010049388.1:0-10234 GCA_026290005.1 Latrodectus geometricus
TACAATTTTTCTTTTCATTTAAACACCCTGTAGGTTTTCTTACATCCCGTTTAAATGAATTTATTAAAAAGCTAATCATTTACACACAAACATATCTTTTCGTGTAATTTGGTGTTTGTTTCCTGACATTTTTTTTCGTGTAGCAATTATAATGACTAGTAGAATATTATATGCTATAATATGTATTTTGAAATTAAAACTAATTAAACCTCATTTCAGTAATGATAGTTCTGAAACAATGGAGTATTAAATGCAATTTCATTTTGAATCATTAGTTTGATATTTTTTATCAATGTATTCTATACATATGTAGTACATTTTCTCGTATAGTTATGTTATCTATAATACAGTGAATTTAATTTTATGCATCAGTATTGCATAAGATGATTTTCTTACATTTATTATTCGAAATTAGTTTTATTAGAAATTAGGTTTAACACTTTTAATATTTTCCCGTAGATTATCCGTGATGTTTTGGTATTATCTAACTGTGATCAGGAGACTAGGAAAGTTGAATTTTTTATGCATTATATCAGTAGATCAGGGAAATACATTCAAGTCTGTCCTAAAGAATAATTTGTTTGCTTTCGTTCTTATCGGTTTCCTACTTATGCGTATGAATAAGGTATTCTCACTCTAAGTGCCATTTTAAGCGTTTCTTTCAAAACCTTTGACAGTAAAGCGCAAAATCTATTTGACACATGTTGTTCCATTGAATAAAATTTCAACAACGGAAATCAACTTATGAGTATTATTATATTACTTATTCTGCCACCCACCCTGTCTAGTGGTTAGATTATCAGACTACGGATGAGGAGGACCAGGTTTAAATCCCGGCGCGGGCTGGATGTACTTCCTTTTTCTCTGTGTTTCTTATTCATTCTTCAGATGATGGATGAATGTTGCTCGCCCTATAAACGGGTTTGTGGTGGTGTGACGTGGGTAGTGCTACTCGCCTCTGTGACTTGGTTCACAGGTCCCCACTGGGTAACGATAAATGAGTAGGAGTTTCCAGCCTTGTTGTGGTGAAGGGTTAATCACCCAAGTGCCCGCCATTAGAAATAAAAAAATATTACTTATTCTTATATTACTGTGCATGAATTACATAAGTGGGAAGGGCAACTAATATTTATTGATGAATAGAATTTATACTAAAAATGGTACAGAGAGAACTCTGTAAAAGATAGCATTATTTATATTTTACTCGCTTTATTTATTTTGCCCACAGTGTATATGGAAGAGAAATATGTGAATATGAGTCATGTATGAAATTTAAACTACTTTTACTTTATGATTTTTTACTCGCTATTAAACACTTTTTTGTATCTCTAATGAGAAAAACGAATACTTTTTATTTTGGCCTTTAGAAATACAAAAAGTTTCTAGAAAAATTTCTAGAAGTTAAATCAAGGTATGTTTTTAAATTTCATTTGTTTACTGAAGGAGCTTCAATTCTAATAATCATTGCGTAACATTAATGGTTAATATTAAAGATTTGGGAGAAAGACTGAAGAAAGTATGTTAATTCAATTTTTAAGATTAATCGGTAAAGTGCAAAAACAAATGATATACAAATCTGGAATTTGAACTTAAATTTTCCTAATGAAACATAAATTAGAAAATTAATTACCTAATAACGTGATTGGAGCAGCTAAATTTTTGAAATTGCAATGACAACATCTAATATCATAGATTATAATTCATCAAATATCACTGAAGTATTAAGGAAAACATAAAAATGAAGTTTCAATTGTGCTTATCGTATGATTAGATAAATGCATAATGAAATCTAATAATTATTGTTAAAAAAGTATTTTCATTGTAGGTGGTAAAATTTGAGCTTGTTAGCTTTTAAATAATTTCTTAATCATAATAATTTATATTGTTTTTAAATTATTGCTAAGAAACTGTTTTATTCAATTAAAACAGTATTAATGTACATATGTGTATAGAGTATGTTAATTAAAAGTTATGTTATTATTTTCATACCAAGAATAAATAGCTAATTATTTTTGAAACTTTCAATGATTTCTCTTCCAATGCTTATAAATTTCAGTCAAATCATTTTCATCATAAAAGAATTTCTATGACAATATTTTGTTTCTTCAGAAAAAAAAAATTAATAGGAAAATCATTGCCATCTCAATATGTACTTTTATTAATTGTAGTATTTACTTTAGATTATTGCAATAAAAGTATGTTGAAAGTACAATAAAATCGTAAATCTTTATACTTATTTTGAAATCCAAATTCATAAGTCCCACATGCTTATGCTAAAAAATATATTTATCAAAGCAGCATAACCTAAAAGTTGTGTCTTAAAAGAAAACTCTTCTGTACTAAAAACTATTACCTTATTGTTAAATATAATTAAATTCTAAACATAAATTGATTTCAGACGTGCCAATTGTTAAAATTTACAATGAATCTTCATCTTGCTATAAGCCCGGAAAAAAGAATAAGTTCCTTTGTTGGGCAGAAGGATTTCCGCTTCCTGATCTCACTTGGAGTTGGAAACCATTCTGTAGGAGTGAGAATTGCAGCACTTGGCAACTTTTGAAGGAAAATCATGGACCTAATAATGACATTATCTGGATGATGGAGGGAGAACAACACAAAATGTCATCAATGCTCTATGTAGACGCACAACAGTCTGCGTATTATAAATGTCATGTAAAAAATGAGATGGGAGAATCAGAGGAGGAGATGATGTTTGTTGTTACAGGTAGTTATTAATATTTAAACACTTAAGTTATTGCCCCTTTTTTTTTAAAAAAATCTGTCAAATTACTGCATTTTTTATCGATGTTTTCTGTTTTCACTAACTTTGCGTAATATCTGTACTTTTCTGAAGAATACACACGCTCATGAAAACCTAAACATTATACATTGAAATAAGCATATATCAATATCAATTTCTGAATTCTGTTTTTTAATTATCTGCAGGATTATGTTTTCTGGTGGAGTTCTTTAAAGATAAATTAAAGGCTTCGAGTTGAGGATACAAGTTGGAAGGAATATAAAATGAATATTCAGCTAAAATCGCAGGGTTTTAGATTTATGTTTAAAACTGCCTTTTATATTAAATTTTCTCTAATGTATTTTCTTATTGATACAAACATTCAAATGTAAGAGACAAGTTATAACAGAACCTAGAGCTTAGATTGTATTGAGAAGCGTTTGTAAACATCAGACATCCTTTCAACATCTAAGTTTTGACTTATGACATAAATTTAAAGCCTGAAAAATTAATCCTTTGTGATGACAGCTTATTTTGTTTTAGAATCAGTAATTTGGGAAATCATTTCATGTTTTACAGATTATCTGTTTTTTTTACATAGAATATATACATTTATATTAAATTTTTTAGTGTTTATGTTACAATTAGAGATGCGGAGTTGATAGAAGTTCAGGGTGAATCTTAAGATTCATTTTATGTGATAAAAAAGAAGTTTAAAATTGTAGCTATGTTATACGATTGGGCAATTTTTCAAAATTTTACATCATACCACACCAAATAAATGAATTAAGTTTCTGCAATTTGATTGTCATTTGCAGTATCAATAAGTTAAAGCCTTTAATCTAGAAAATAATGACAGAAACAGAAATATCTTAACTTTCATTAGACTCACCAGATATTATATCTATTTTTAACTAATTTTTTCGAATGTATAGAATAACTTGTTAAAAAGTTACTATTAGTTAAAAGTACATCCTAATTAATTGACCAAAGTGTCGGAATTCGTATAGATTAAATTACCATATAAAAATATTATTACTTAAAAAAACGCAAAAATTCACTAGATTCTTCTGTTAGTTATTTAGCAATATTAATTTTTTATTAAATTATTTATTGTAAAAATATAGGATTTTTAGTATAACGATTAAAAGCATGGAAAATGTGCATCAAATGAAACACCACATTATTAAAATCAAGATGATTTAATTCTGGTTTATATTGTTGAATCTATAAATACCTATGCTTTGTGTTTTTCAAACTTTTCCTTCAATTTGTTAAAAGAACTTTCCAGGAAACACACATTAGTAATGCACTTTTAAATTTTAACAACAATTTTTTGTTTGTAAATTAATTGTTTTGTATTAAGCAATTTTTTATAATGTGAAACATAACAAGTGCACACAAAAATCCTTTATAATTGAATTTGTCGAAAATAATATTTCCGCTCCTTCATTTTTATTTTTTAATTTGATGGTGACATATTTTTCAATAATATACCTCTTGTGTGTGTGTGTGTGAAGAAAATAAATAATTCTACATCCCTCAGAATAAAAGTCTTGTTTTATATAATAAATAGAAAGTTATTATTATTTCATTAAGTTGGAAAATATTATTTATTTCTAGTGTGTAAATTCGCCTTTGAGTTTCAAAAGAAAGCGGGAATATTAATATAATTACAGAATGTATATGATTTTGAAATGTGTCTCCATTCATAAGTACATAAATATACATATGAAAATGATAAATATTATATATTTATTTTATATTATATAGATGTTCAAGATTGCTTCGATTTGTTCGTGAGTAATGTGTCTCCTTTAGAATCAGAACCGTTTTCACTGATTTGCAAAGCAACTTTAGATCTCTTTACGGAATTAAAATTATATTGGACGTCAACTATTTCTAACCATACCATTGAGATACCAAAAGAAGAATTAAGCAAGTATAAATTAAATATATATTTCATATTTTTACTATTAATAATTTCTGAAAGTATATAGTTTTAGTTTTCAAAAGTATTACGATTATTTTTATGTTTTTCTCTTTAATTTAGCTTCATCAACGTCTCCCAATTCCATTTTTCTGAAATATGAGTTGAGCTCTATAGCTAAAAATGATACCGGCGTTTTCATGTGCTCAGGCAATTTGAGAAATAAGCAAAGTGTACAAGAAAGATCAATTGCTGTAAATGTCCAGGGTAAAATGTTTCATATAGGATACTTATGATAAATTCAAATTTTTTAAATATATTGCTATTTCTGTTTGCCATTTTACTTCAGAAATGTTTAATCTGAAATAAATCTATATTTCAGAATAAATACTTAATTTATGTAATTCCTAGTTGACCTGTATTTTATTATAATATCGTGTTTATAATGTACTGTTTACATACTGATTATCTTTAAGAAAATAGCATATTGATAAAATTTCAATGGTAAATTAGTAAATAACTTCAGGAGATTTGAAACAATTAGTATATTAAGATAAGTTTTTTTTTGTTTGCTGATAAACCAAAAAGTTGGTTTTGTCTTCTAAGGTAACCTTTAAAAGAAAACTATTTTTTTTATATTATACTTAGCATAAGCTGAAAATGTCAAAAATAGGAGAAACAGTATGTACTGCAATTGAATTTTATTTAAAATATTATGAAAATATTCTTAAAAAATAGAACTTATTTAAATAAAACTGCATCAAGAAATTACATCAAGTCATTTAACTATATTCCAAAATCATTATAAAATTTAATTCGTAAACTTATTAAAATCAATTAACAGTTAGAGTATATGGTATATGAATTGAAATATTCATTAATTCGCAGCAAATCCATATTTGCTTCTTCTGAAACTAAGCAATTTGATTCTGCTGATGTAACTTAAAAATATAAGGATTTTTCTGAATTTTAAAATAAGAAATACTTTGTAGCTACGATTCATTAAATAATTTTACTTTTAAGTTCCTTTAAGTAATAAAATAGTAATTTTTCAGAATTACTTTTCACCATAACAAAATAGAATTATCACTATATAAGAACGTAACTATGCATGAATGATATAAGCATTTTATATTTTCGTGAAACTTTAACACCTATTTAAAAATGTACTATATTTTTCATTTTTCAGATATTTGTCTTTCTTTTATTTTTTTACAGAATTTATCATACGATTTCATTTATGTAAGTAGTGTATATTTTTATTCTTCCATGATTTCATATTAAAATAAACAGCGTGTTTCTGAGTATTTATTTATGCAGGTATTTGAGAATTAAATAGAAAATAAAGGATAAATGTGAAAGCTATAAGGATTTCTTAAGATGTCACTGTCTATTAAAAACAAGAAAACTACAAAATAATGTGAAAATGTATATTGTTACATAGTAATATTAATTAGTAAGATATTTTCATCTGTGCTCTAGTAGTAATACAAATGAAAATATTGGGGTAATACAAGGAATCGATACCAATATATTGGGCTCTAGCATTTATGTGATCACAGTCAAGCTCAGTTGCAGTGACAAAACATCAAACATTTTGAAAGGCAATACCTAATCTTTCATTGGAACGTTCTCTCAAAAAACTATAGATTCCTTTAGAACTGTACCTGTAACATGATAATCACTGGTACTAAATAGACTAAGAGGAAAAGAGAACAAAACACAAGTTTTGTCTGACAAAGCCGGACTTTCTATATTAATGATGTCAGATTTTACACTGAATCTTCCAATCTGACTATGTTCCCCTGATGTTCTTTGAAACCAGAAAAGACTGAAGCAAGCTTAATTTCGTAGTTCGTCATGACTGATATCGTCGTGATGGGGAAAAAAATCTTGCTTTCTCATTCTGTGAAAACTGGATGCACGCAAAGAAACAATGTGGGTAAATTGTGAATGTTTTCTTTCCCTTTTTTTACTTAAAAGGATAAATTGATACTGAAAACTTGTAAGTGTGTCTCAGAAATCATAGTCAATCCAAGGTTTATCTATGTAAAAGCAGTATACGCATTATTTATACTGTATTCCATACGTAAACTTAGAAAAATTGGTTGCACATGCCATCTATCACAGCCTGGATTGCTTCCATTCCTGTTGAAACAAATGTGGAGGTCCTTCAGACGATAAAAAAGTTCCCCTTGCAAATGCAAATGGAGCTTCACGCGTATAGTATCATATGGTTGAGTTCCCCAGTTGTTTTCATATTGGTTCCAAAAGTCCAGAATCTGCAATGGGTGAAAACCAACTACGGTTAGATATTGAAAGAGCTTTCTTATCTGGTAAGATAATAATATTAGCTTAACTTTATGAATTCTATGGAAGGTCGCATCTCATTGACTGGAAATGCGAATCTAAGGAACTACATGCACTGGACAGAGAAAAAATTCTATAATGAGGTTGAAATTCCACTACAAGAAAAATTTTTTTTTGATCGATATGACTTGCAACATCATTGCTGGCCCTATCTTTTCTGAGAAGGTTACTGCCTCGAATCTACAAGTATGTTCGGTAACGAGTGCTAGGTATTTAAAAATATTGACTAATTACATAATTTTTGAACTGCAACCACAAAATATTCTATCTGATATGTCTCATGAGTAGGGCTCCACCGCATGTCCTCTGTTAAACAATTTTTAATGCAAAAGTTTGATGATAGAGTTATTTCCAATTATTTTGTCTAGTGGGTGCCAAGAACCCCTGATCTGAATTCATTGGATTTCTGCCTGTTAGGATACCTGAAGTCCAAAATTTATGCAATTAATCCACAAACTGTTTTGATAGATGGTCTCAGTTGTGAAGCTCAACTGTATTCATCGCGGCATGGGACGTATTTCGGTGCTATCCCTCATCAGCCGCATGAAAAATGTTAACGTTGATGAAGGAAATCACTTGCAATATTTGTGAAATACAAGAAATTATTTTGATTTCTGCTACTTTTCTATCCTTATTGTTTGTTTTCAATCTTGTTACTAGTTCCAGCAATAGTGATTTTCGTGAAACAGACAAAATTATAATGATGTTTATAGTCTTTTGCAATTAACGTGAGTTAGAGTTGCTATTCGAAATTTTGTTTCTGCAACCGTAAATGTTTGAAATTAACTGTTGCTTTTCTTATGATTCCAGAATGCATACCTCAAAGTATTTTACTGTAAAATTTCATATAGTTTCTGTAATCGGTACAGCAATTAGGGGTTCATGTAACGGGATAGTTTATTTTAAATTCACCTGTTGCATGTATTAAAACCTTCTTTTGTGATTAAATAGAAATTTTTTTTAAAAAATTGAATAGCTAATTTTTTTTATTTCAGATTCAGATTAATATAATGATTTGTTTGAATTTATATTTTAAGATATTATATTTCTTTATTTTGTATATTTTTATAATTATTAAAATTATTTTAAAAAAAAACGCTTTTCTTTTTTTAAAAAAAGGGAACAAATTGTCTTAAAAATTCTTAATATATCTAACAATGAAAATCTTTAGTATTAAGATGTATTTAATTTGTGATTAAAAGCAATTAAAAATAAAATACATTGACATAGATTAATATTTTGTATTTATTCATTACGAGATGTTTCATAGTATTATTCAAAGTAAGTATAGATTTTTAAGTATGAAAATATTTTCGTTATCTGTAAGCATTATTTTATAATTCAATAGATTTATATCATATAGAAAGAAAGAAGTGTTATTATATAGTAATTTATTTAAAGATAATTTTTTTATAAGAAGAGAATTATAGATGAGAGAAATTTAATATCTTAATAGATATTTTTAAGGTTTTCTGAAATCTCTGATTCCTTCTCCATCATCTTTTTATATTAAATATTTTAAGAATGTGTTTTTTCAGTTACGTCATATAATGAGAATTTATTTTTAAAAAAGTTTAATCTTTTTTAATTGCACAGAAATCAAGAAGCCGCGTTTTTTGAATGAAAACTGGAATGCTAGTACTGTAAGAATGGCTTCAAACTCAGCTGTTGAATTTGAATGTTATGTTGAAGGAACACCAATTCCAACAGTAATTTGGTATAGAGATGGAAAAATCATTGATAGTAACACTACAGGAGGAAAATTTGAAGATAATTTTCAAAAATTCTCCATAAACCGCTTAGTAAATGATGACAGTGGATTTTATGAATGTCAGGCACAGAATATCGCAGGTATCATTTCCCGGAATGTATCACTTATAGTAATTTCTGGTAAGTAAATAATTTTGATATTTTTTTCTTATTTTAATAGCAATTTAATTTATATATATTTAAATAAAGCACTGAAAAGAAGACATTGGATAGACATTTGAAAATAAATCAAAATTGTAAAATTTTTTATACTATAACATTTTTGAGTTCTCATTCTATAGATTAATAATCAAGGAGTAATTAAAATCTTCATAAAGTTCATCAAAATTAAATTAAATATAATAACTTATTTTATAAAAATTCCAAGCAACAAACATTTGCTTAAAGGGCACATTTGGATTAAATTTTAATTTGTTTATGGATTGATCTTACCCTATTTTTATCATTGGATATATACTGTGATTCATTTCATGAATATAAATTAATTATTTTATCTTACTCATTAATGCTAAAGGATGGGTTATTTTATTATAAGGAATTCAGTAAAAAATCAATGATATTAGTTCATCTCATCTTTAAAAATAAAATTTTCTAAAGGTGGTTACAACTATAAAAAAGAATTAGGTCTTAATTTGAAACTAAAACACATGGCACCATTTTCTTGATAAAAACATCCTGCAATTAATCGTTCTTATTTTATAAAAATAGAAAGGAGCGAAACTAAGATCATAATTTCTTCTTTTTTTATCACAACAGTTTTTCGGGCTATGGGGTATTTTCGATACAGGTCATGTCAAACACCAAACTTTAAAGGAAATCGGGTTATTGCTCTGATTTATTGGTATTCAAGTCGTGGTGTGCCTATCCCTTGTTTCCCCATATTCTTTTCTTGATGAAACTTTGCTCTATATACTTGTTTTTTTTCCTTCAGTGCAAAAATATTTCTTAAATATAAGTAACTCGAATAAAATAATTTTTTTAATCGTACCAACTCAAAAATTATATAATTAATGACAATTACAAACAACGAAAATATATTCATACGTTATACATTTTGATAATAATATTTTATGAATCGCATAATGCTATCACGAAATATTATGCTTAAATATTTTCTCGTATGCAATAAAAGTTTATTTGGGAAAGAGTTTTAGTGGTAATTGCTTTTTGTAAGCATTCTCTCTGTCTATTTATCTTTAGAATTAGTCTTTAAAAACTAGAACGAGTAGTATTTAAAAAACATGTATTTGAATAAACAATTTAAGAAACAAATTTCTAATTTTAGTCTATATAGCTTTTATTCGTTCAATAAGCTGCGCGTTAATTCAAATATTAAAATCCTTATTTTTATTGATATTTCAATTATAAATTTTGAAATTTTTTCCATGTGATCATAAAAGTGTACCTAGTTGTATTTAAATAAA
>JAPDSC010049405.1:0-10064 GCA_026290005.1 Latrodectus geometricus
TATTTATCTTGTATTAAATTACATTAAAAAAACTAAAAGTTCCAGCTGAATTAGAATTAATATATAAAAAGTGAACTTTTAGAAAACCAAATCAAATGGGTATATTATTTTCATAAAAGAGTTTGTGTATTATCCACAAGGAATAATTTATATGTGTGTATTCATATTTGGTACGTTATTATGTATATAGAAGCAGTTGGCTTTTATGTGCATAAAAGTAGAGTGGGGGATTGTACACATTAGTTGATTGATTTAAATTAAAAATAATATTTTTAATACCACATTATGCATTTAAAAATTTAATAAGATAAAAATTTTGTTAAAAACAAAACAAAATCTTCGTTGAATATTACTTTTTTTTAGAAGTGTTGTCTTCCATTTAAATGTTGACCGAGGAAATTCTTTTTTGTTTTAGTCTTTCCATTGATATTTATTAACCCTAAAAAAATTTGCACAGCAAAATCTAAATTGTAAAGTTTATGTAATATATGGGAAAAAAAACTAAATTGAACTAGAATATGAATCTTAAAAGAAGAAAACTTTTAGTGTTCAAATTGGGCAACTTCTTGAGATAAAAAATGTAACTCAAAACATCCTACCCATTTGACGATTACTAGGGAAAAAACATCCAAATAAAAAGGAATCGACTT
This sequence comes from Latrodectus geometricus, assembly GCA_026290005.1. Taxonomy (NCBI): domain Eukaryota; kingdom Metazoa; phylum Arthropoda; class Arachnida; order Araneae; family Theridiidae; genus Latrodectus; species Latrodectus geometricus. The sequence goes on from JAPDSC010049405.1 coordinate 651, forward strand.
GTTTCCGTTTTATTTTTCAGATTTTACTCAAATATAAAAACAGGGGACATGTTTAAAATAGAAACATCTGGGACGGGATGCAACAAATATGAAAAGTGACGAAAAAGTATTTTCAGGTGGTGTGGTGGGTGTACTGGTGGGGAAGAAGCAGGACAGATCTGAAGTTTCCAGAAGATTAATACTTTTGCTTTCAAAGCGGAAACACGATATCTGGGAAGGAATAAGAACTAGAAAAGGAAATTTTAAATTGTGATTCACAAAAATGGAAAAAATTTGAAAACTAGAAAGAAAAAAGTATCACAGATTCGGAAACGGGAAATGAAACATAAATCTGCAGTCAAAAATTTATTAAATTCGCACAAGAAGCGTGCTAGCAACTGAAAACAATTTTTGCTGTGTTATGATTAAATTTTTAGCAAGCAGTGATTGGAAAATAAGCAAGTTTTTCACTTTATGAGAGCAAGTGAAATCATAAATGTACTTAAAATTTCAGTTGCATTTATTGCCAGAGTTTAAGAGTATACGCCATTTAAACCATTAGAAAAAAACAGCAATTTCTAAAAATATCATAATTTCTCTTTTATTTAAACATCGAATTATTTTATAAAATTAAAAAGATTTTATCTACAAAAATATGCTTGTTAGAACATATTTTGTTTTGTTTTAGTTAGACACAAAACTTAACTTTTAGTTTTTTTTTCACAGTGAAAAGCAATGAATTTGATAGTGAAATTTTGAAATTAAATTTATACATGAAAATATTTTTAATGTTTGCTTTTACACTTTTATATTTTCCTTTTAAGGAATATAATTCCTGATATTTATTATTATTCATTGTTTAAATTATCAAAAAACGATATTCACATAAAAATTTGTAAATAATGATTAAATTGATTTTGTACATGTTAAAGAAATACAAAGAAAGGTGCTTTGGTTACTTTTAAAATATATCAAATGAACTTTATTTCTAACATCTTAGACGTATTATAGGTTAAATGTAAAACATTTTGTTTACCAGAACGAATTCAGTCAAAAGAAAAGAATTTCATTTAATTTAAACATTAATTATTAAAGTAAGGCAAAAAAGAAGTATACCATGATTTTTTTCATAACAATTATCTATAATATCATAATTAAAAGGAAATGAACGATAGAACTTTGGACATATTGGATAATATTAAGGAATGTATAATATTGCCAATTTGCTTCTTTTTTGCATATATAACTTAAAACTCTCAAACTGAGTATCGTTAATCTAAATTATTTTCTTCTGGAAAAAATATCAAGTAAACTAGAACCATAATCGGCCACAAAGAGTGTTTTTCGACCATCAGTATTTTCTAGGAAACGATAATGAGATCAACTTAAGTGGAAAGAAGAAAACTTTATTGGAAAAATGTCTATTTGGGCAGAAGAAATCGGAGCAATATATTTCCTTTATATTATCATCTGTTGGGAAATTGCAACCATAGTTTTAATTTTAGTAGGTTTGATAGTGTTGCTAATGCTAGCTTAATTCTTACATCTTGTGTAATAAGAAAAAAGATTTTCCCTTAGTTGAATTCTTTTAGGCAAACTACTTTTTGTAGTAGTCATATAATTTGTTTGTTTAATGCCTTTATTCCTTTCAAAAGGTCAAACAAATTACTGTTTATAACTTCAAAATAATAATTTTTATGTAAGTGTTCTTTTATTACTATGTGCATAAATATGACACTATTTTATTAATTTACAAATATAAATTAAAATGAAATATTTTGCGTATTCCAGAAACAGACGAAAATCTTTCTTTAATAATATAAAAATAATTTTTCACACACAATTTTCAATTTTTATACTTATTTTATCATAATGGTTTTTGACAATTTAAATTTAGGTGAAAATGTGCTTTGGATCCCCTGCTTGGCGGGCTTTGTTATTGGAGCTTGGCGCGTTTTCAAAAACGCTTATGCCATGGCAGAAATTCTATTGCTATTTCAAAATGAAACTTAATTAGCAACCAATGAAAAAGATAAAACAAAAGAAAAATTAATAAGCATGCACTAAAAAGCGATTCAAATTCGCAAGTTGCCGAGTAAGGGGACCTAAACCACAATTTAACCAAATCTATATTCATAAATTTTCTTAGATTTTTTCATAAAAAATATATACTTTTTATATATTTCCTAATATATTTAATCCCTTTAAAATATACCTTATAAAAAATATTTTTCTGTTCAATAGAATAAAAGTATATGACTATCTTTATTAGATCTCTAATTCTATGTAGGATTTTAATTTTGTCATATTTATTTTCAAAAAATTAGTATAATTTTTGTATTCATTTAAAATTGATAAATTTCTATATTTGTTGTCTTCCTAATTTTCTAATTAATTACGATAGAATAAAATGAATGATAAAATTGCTCTTATTATTAAATTATTTGGCACATGGTACTGAGAAAGTTTTCAAGAAAATAGTATCAGACTCCAAATAACTGGCATATCTCTATGCAGTTTTTACCTTTCTAGTTAATCTGATCCTTCACAAAATGGGCGTGTCAAGGTTTTTATAAAGCATCACATTCGGACCGCATAAAACTTGGAACAATAACTGGTGAGTGCCTGGTGAATGTTGAGGAGGATAACATTACGAAACATTATCGCTTCTTACGTAGGCGTATAGATGCATAGATCACTATCAGAAACAAATTCAAGAAATACTGATTTAGAATTATTTGCCAAAGAATATATCAGAAATCAACAGAAGATCGCAAAACAAAGATTTATGCTTTAAATAGACTATGACTTTGAAATAATAATAATTGTTTTTAATTATAAACGAATTATTCACACATTTATTTTCAACAAAATTAATGACTTTCTTCAACGAACATAGTTTTTATTTTTTTCTATAGTTTTACATAGTAATGTACTTCAAAGATACAAAACCGAATAAAAAAAATCTTAATTTTAGAATTTTTATATTTTCGTGTTTTTTTCCCCTAGAATTTCCTATGATGCTTATTACATTCAGAATGCTTATATAATATTTTAGAAAAATCACACTTTAAATATTTTAATTATTTTTTATATGTATAAGTATATTACGTTTAAAATGCATGGCGTTTTGACAAAACAATTAAATAAAATATTTTACTTTATAAATCCGTTTTATAAAGAAAATTTTCCATTCTAATTTCTAATGCATTTCATAAGGTTTTAGAAATTTATGGGCATAAACATGATTATTTCTTCAAAAGACATTGCAAATTTTAAAATTATAAAAATAATTCTTGTCTATCAAATAACTAATTTTTAAATTAATAAATCTTAAAGTAATTTATTTATATTAACAATTCCACATCAGTACATAATAGTTTCTAAAGGTATAAATCCAAAATGTTTTATATCAACTGTTGAAGCACTTCTATATGAATTCCATAATTATCTCTGTTCGTTTTTAAATTATAAAGTAACCTTAAACTTTTTTATTCAAGATTTCTCTAATATATATTGTCAGAGAAGCTTAAATTTTATTATTCTTTAAATTTTAAGAAGAATAGCTTAGGTATGTATTTTTAATATTTTTGCTATTGAAATGTAACTAAGAATAAATTCACAATTAGTATTTATTACTATTTAATTCCGAAAAATTAAAATTTGAGTATTTCGTTACATTGTTTTACAACTTTTCTTTATAATTAAAAATAAGGCATATAATGAGCCTTGTTTATAAAGACAATTAATTTATAGTAAACATTAACTCTCAATTTTTATTTAGTACTCTTGATGAATAATGACAAATTTAGTATTTAATAGATCAGATATCATCCATGATTAATTCAGTAAGTTAATTTTAAATTGAAAAACATTTTTACCATCTTCTAAATATAATATATGCATTGCAATATTGTTACTTAAGGATGGAGTAGTGCATATTAAGATTATATTTTAATTTGAGTATTAAAATTGAAATACAATATATCATTATATATATTCTGCTTTTATGCAGGATATTGCCAGTCATCTATGCAATAATTTAAAAAAAATTGTTTAATATATTTCCTTTAAATTATTTTTTAAATCATTAAAAGCTTAAAATCAAAAATTGATATTTCTATTACTTGAGTAACATAATTTTTTCTCTAAAATTTATAATTTAAAAACTTTTCAATTTCGGATATTATTTGCAATAAGAAAGTGTATTCAATGTTGGATTTCACTAAAATTATATATATATACCAAAAGCAAACTTGTTTTATATAATTTTCGACCATTTTAAATCGTTAATAAGACAAATAATAATTAATAATAAATAGTTTTCAATTTTTAGAAAAGATTCACGCATTTAATTTTCCAAATGTTACATATCAAAAAGCTCTATTATATAGCTAATAATATAAAAGGCATTTAATTTGATTTAGAAAATTTGTAATGTGTTGCCACTTCGAATAAAATTGTTAGCGCAAGTTTTAACTACCCTGACATGTTTGTTGCAGCTGAAAGTTAAAATTTTGTAACCTAAATGAATTTATTGAAGTAATTTTCAAGAACTCGGATAACCACTAAGCATTTAACATGTATTCCCTTAGCAATCGTTAGCAAATTCAAAGGTTACCGAAATGTCGTCAAGTTGTAAGATTTAATGACCCGAAATCACCAGTTTCCTTGGTAATGAGTGATTTAAATTCACGATCCAATGAAAATTAGATTTGGAATGTATTAGTGGTAATTATCTTAATAATATTCATCAGCTATTACAACCAGAATTATTCGATTTCAGCTATTCAACATTAACTACTATTAAAAGTGATAAACATTATGTTGTACATCAATTAACTTACACAATTTGTGTATTTATAATATAAGTGTCAGTTTTTCTTAGGTTAATCTCACTAAAATATTTAATAGCTTTTTTGAATAAAGTAATGCAATAATAGTTATATAACTGTAAACAATTGAAAAAAATGAATGTTACGTTTTGCTTATATTTTATGATGAATTGAATAAAACAATTTATCTTTATATCTAAAATGATAAATGCACGAAACTTCTTAGTATTAAAAACTATTTTCCATGTAAATGCATTCTGTCATATTCTATCTACTCTTTTACTAATAATTTACTTTTAAAGACATTATTTATCAAAAAATAAATTAAATTAATTAAAATCTTAATTTCAATTTATGTTATTAATGAAATGTAGTGAAATAAATAGTACAAAAATGGCAAAGAATGCACATGCAAAAGACATATTTAAAAATGCATCTTATGTAAATAAGAATAATTATGTGACTTTTATAAAGCATCAAAGAACTGATTCACATTATAGTTAAATGTAATTTTTCTTTACATATTTAATGGAGTAAGCTAATTAGAATAAGTGAAATTTTTTATTGATTACTTATTTAAATTATATTTTACTATGTAAAAGCTTTTTTTAAAAAAAAATTGAATGTGAAAAAAATTGCAAAACATTTTAGCATCATGGATTTGTGTACATTAAAGAATATGCCTCAATTTTTGAGAAAATACATTTTAAATAATTTACCAAAACTAAAAATGAAGTTAGTATGTTTTATTTTAAAGTATTGAATAGTAAATTATTTGTCACTCAAAACTATGCATATTATTTTGTTTACATTTTGCTTATCTTTCATAAAATACTAATAAATATCATTTTTATAGTTAGGGAAATATACTATTAATTCAAATTTTTTTGTTGTATGAGGGTGAACACACAAATCGATGCACAATTTAATTATGTAATCTGAGTTAGAATGAGGAAAAATGTGTATGGAAAATGCAAATATTTTGTAAACAAGCTATAAATTATTTACAAAATATTTTTATAATAATATTATTTATAATATTATTTACAAAATATTTTTATAATAAATATTCTTTTTAACAAAATATTTGAAATTATTAAAAGTTATAAATTATTAAACTTTTAGAGACTGAAATGTACGGAAAATTCTCAATAACTAATGTGTGTCCAGATTATCTTGATTCATCATTGCTTTAATTGCCACTAGCTCTAAATGAAAAAAATTTCATAAAAAACAGCATTACTTAAAAACACAAATAAGTTAATAAAAATAAAACTGTGTATTAGAGAGCAATATGTAAAAATTGTCTTCTCCTTTTCAAATGCGTTTGAGTGTTCTTATTAATTGTTTATAGAAACCATTACTTTATAAAAATTAACATATTATATAAGGTTATAACTGCTTCATATTTGTATTCATAATAATATCAAATGCTTCTTAAAACAAGCTAGACAATTAATACCGATTCATTTGATGTTATTTACATTCTCAATTAAAATCTTCTGTAATGAAATTAAAGTCTAAGCATTATGCAACAAAAAGAAATAAATAAAAAGCAAAAAAGAATATTCAATATAAAAAAATTAATTTATATATATACTTCAAAATATCAATCGAAATTTCGTAGTCTGCAGATAAATATTTCATTCAAAGGAGAATGACTAAATTAATTCAATACTTATATTAATTGAAGGAGTGAGATATTGATTAAATTCAATTTCAATTGAAAAACATTTAATAAAGGCAATATTTAATATAATTAAATTATTATTTAATGCATCTTTATTTAAATTTAATTTCTGTTATTTTACTTTTAATAAAAATTGTCCCATGTATATTTAGTTTTTGTCTAACTTGATTCCCAGTTCAAAGATATATTTACAAATAGAAATTTAAACTTGCATTCTTGGCAATCGTAAGTAACATTTATGTGGTCACATTGAGCAAAATATAAAAACAAGATGAGTTCCTACAACTGGTATTAAGACTAAGAATAAAGTATTGAGACTTTGGATAACTTTTCATGTGGAACAATCGAATTTCTTCCCTGAGCCCAACTCTCGCCCTCTCTCGGGTGTATTAACGATAACGATAGAGAAACTGGACTGGATGAAAATAAAAGAAAGAGAAGCTATTAATCGGCTCATAAAGCAATAATCTCAATATAACTCAATGCCTGAGTTTTCTTTTATCATTGTGTTAAATTGTGTGATAACCGTAAAATGTTTCTGTACTTTTTTTTCTTTGTTATCGTGTTTTAAATGAAGTTTGTTCCTTTTCATAGTCTTTTCAAGATATGCTCCTTTCTATTTCCTAATTACTTCTTTCTCAAGTTTTAGACTATCTATAAGTTCACTTTAAGTGATCAATAAAATGAGATGTATTGTCCGTTAACTAACTTTTAAAAGTTGATTGTAGAACTATTGAGAATGATTTATGGTATACATAATTTACACTAATCTGTTACTTTTTAGTTTAGTACAGAAAATCATGAAATATTTTGTACAATACATTATATAAAAATAAAAGACTTTAAAATTAGATTTCTTGCCTATGGACACAATATAATTTCCAAATCAAAAGAGCTTTGCTAAGATTTTAATAGATGATATTTGTGAATCAAAATGTGTTGATCATGTACAACAATTAAAAAAAACTTCTATTACCACTAAATAATTTAACTTAAGGTAGTCTCTTGCTTAAGGTAGCCTAAGTATAATGATTATATTATTCTTATTATTTATTAATAATTATACTCCTAATTTGTTTAATTGACAAAACAAATGTGTTTTATGAAAGCATTTGTTTTGTAAATATGTGTAACAATTTTTATACAAATAATTTACGAATCGTTTTATCAAAAAATCATTATTAAATAAAATTAATTAATCTGCAGTTTTTTTATTTGCATTTTAAAATGTGAATAAAAGATTATACAGAATAAGAACCCCCCCTCCTCCAGTGTTTTCTGTACATTAAAAGGAAAATATAATTATATTTATACGTGACTAGTGCATTATTTTATTCTTTAAACAAATACGAAAATTATATTGTTATTTATAAAATTATATTATTGTAAATATTTTAAATATGTTATGGAAGATTCATCCATATTTTAAGATACATTAACAAGTTTTAAAAACTTAACTTTTATTACCATTGGAAGTTCATAAATTAAAGCTCAATCAAGTTTATAATTTGAAATAAATATAATCTCGGTAACATTTGATAAATATATTATATTCGGAAACCAATTAAAACAAATATTGGTTATTAATAGAAAGTTTATTGCTGTAATTATTTCAGTACCATACTTTGAAAATAATTATTCATATATTGTATTGAATAATAACTACAAGCTTTGTTTAAAAATATTTAAGAAGTAAACTATATGTAATTTTTGATATAATATAAACATTTACATTTTTAATGTAATTAAAATAAATTAGAAAGTCAAGCATAAGTTAGAACTAAGTTTTCATGAAATATGAAAATAACTAAATATATATATATTTTAATCGGTTACTTTTATGATAGTACTCGATTCAAGATAACAAAATTTAAGAAATAAAATAATTTAAACAGGAAAATAAACGTTTGTGTTAATATTATTCAAATTGTCTTACTCATGTACAAATAAACTATTTTGAAGATATGTGTTATATTAGTAAAGTAAAAACGCAGTTTTTGCATTGCTGATAACTTTAAAGCATCAAAACAGAATGTTGTAATTTAAATAAAATTACAACTAAGAGAAGTTTGGAAACTTAATGTAAATATAATAAAAATTACAAAACATTTTCAAACACAAATAATTCAAATTTATTGACAATCAAGAAATTTATCACAAATTAAATATCAATAATTTTAAACTAATAGCTAGAGTTCAATTAAACTAATTGGTTTAATATTGAGCTAATATATTCTATTAAATGTTGCATTCATATGGTTTTGACATAACGTATATTTCATATTACGAATGAGTGAAATTATCAAAAATATTAATAGTTTTCCTTTCACACGTTAAAACAGAAATATGTTAACATTATGAATACTAATTATTGAAATAAAATAATAACATGAACATACTCTGGAATTAATAAAATTCAATATTCGCTAGGAAAATATCCATTTACACCAAATTAAAATATTATTCATTTGTTCAAACACTTGTTATAAATATTTATTTAAATTTTTAGAGAACAAAAGAAAAAATTCGAAAAGTAAGTTTTATGCGAAAATTACATATTTACCAAAAATATGGTTTAAATTTCATACCCCCTGATGAGACGTTTGAAAAATAATTAATAGGTTTACTTCATATGTTTAAAAGTAATTTTTCACGAATGAGAATTACTTCATTTAAAAAAAAGGGTAAGTTAACAAAAGATATTTATTCAGATATATATAAAATAGATTGAGTAATTCATACATAACTGACAACAACATTAAAAAAATATTTTTCATGATTTGGTTATAATCATCCCCTATTTTAGAACTTTGATTAATATAGTCTTTCAAAATTTAACAATCAATAATAATCGTATTATAATTAAATTATTTATTCAAAGGAAAGCTTAGCTTTAACTTGAAACACTCG
>JAPDSC010049410.1:0-11089 GCA_026290005.1 Latrodectus geometricus
GATTCTAGTAGTTATAAATATTCCAAAAATTTCCCGAAAATAGAAATTTCAGAAATACATCTTCAGTTAGCATTTAAATGAAAAAAACGTTCTATTTCTCACTACATTAAGATATAGCTTCATGCAGTTCAAATGGTCACAGCCATTTTCAGTGATTTCTATTTTCGTTTTTATGTGAAATTTTTTTATCTGTAACTTCGTTTTTTTTCACACATGTCTAGAAGATAGAAAGCTATTTCATTCGCCCAGAAAAACTCCTCGATGTAAGTAGAGAATACGAAAACTTTATTCACAGTTATGTCATCTTTTTTATTTTTTTTACCCCCACCCTCAAAATAGTCTTCACCCTCAGATCCCATTCCCCGGAGAAATCCGTAAAGTTTCCTGTTCTGTTTTTTTTCCTGCTGGTCTCCGGTGTCGGGAAAAAAGATTGTTCCCAGGATGAAGTAAGAAATGGAAAGAATATTTTCAACATTGTCCGAGTCCATATCTTTCGATACTGACAAGATAGGGGTCGACGAAAAATTGGCGAAAGTGACTCGAACTTCTGAAAATCTCGACAGACGTGTGAAGTAAGTAAAAAAGCTCAACAATGTTCAAGAGATTATTTTTTTTCACACGAAATCAAAATGTCGGTATTTTATTTTACTTCAAATAAATGAATAGACATAACTGTTTTTTAGGACGTGAAATAAATTATTAGAAATAGAAGGTCGAGAAAATTCGATTGTAATTACTGTTTAAAAGTGACACTAAGTAGCAGGCAGCCTAATAGGTGAAGGCTTTTGAAAAAAACATTTTTTTTTTGTGTTTTCCTGAACAATTCAAATATTACTTATATATTTTTTTGTTATTTGTTTAAATAGAATGGTAATTAGTGCTGGGATATAAAACAATAATGATTTAAATCTGATAGTAAGAAAGGGTTGACGTAGTTAAGCTTAAGCAAGCATGTAAAATAATGTGCAAAATTTTGCCTGTGTTTCTGCTTTCTCTTTGCACTTCTGTGAGAATGATTGCTTTGCGAATTGTTCGAGTTTTTAGCCTAGCATCACGTAAATTCATTACAGTATTTTTGAAATTGGTGGCAAAAGTTTATTTTAAATGGTAAGAAAAACTTGTTAACATCTAAAAGAACTATTTTCTCTATATTCTATTGGTGTTAATTTCCCATCTATGTGTTGTCAAATATCTTTTCTGTGAATATAAGTTCAATTCCAGTAGCTTAAATTCAGTTCTATTTTACTGCAGATTTTTAAACTAGTTTAATTCTAATGAACAATTAATAAATCCTGCATTTCTGATTTTTTCGCTGTTTGTCTACAAGTAAAATTACTGGAGAATATTTCGTATTTCCGACTTTTTGCGTCTCATAAGTATGGATCACTACCTATAAATATGCCAGCCTATTAAACATATTTCGTCTGGGAATCCAATATATAGTAGATGGTTAATGGAATGTTTCAATAGCTTACATTATTAGACAATCTGCTATTACGTTTAAAATTATTTATGTTTTCATTAACAAAATATATTCCTTAACAGGATATAGTCAAAGAAATTAATCATTAGGGAATTCAAGGTACATAATTCTTTTGAAGGTAGTGTATTCAAAAATAAAATTATATTATTAATTACTATCCCACTGGAAGAGATTAACCTTGCTAAAATTTTATAGAATTTAGTGGCTTTCAACAAGAAAAGTTTTAATTGTTAAGAAAGAATACCAGAGCCTTTCTTACAATTGATGTGGACTTCTGACTGTGGCTCAAAATAGAAAGTGATTAGTTATTTTTATTAGAAATAGGAATTTTGAAATGTATCGCAATAATTTAATCAATAAATAAGCTAACATAATATCGGAAATCCTGGCAAGGAAAGATTTCAATATTGTAATCACAGAAAGTAGTGGGTTTGATACCTGACCCAGCAAAAGAACATCATGTTGAGAGGACCTATACGTGTTAAAATTTCAGTATTGCCTGATATCCTTCCACTGATATGTCACGGTATGAAGGAAAAGTTGTGGTTTATCCTTCACACTCGTCAATAAATCATGGTTAAAAACTATGTGATAATGGATTACTTTTATCAGCTTTAATCAGCAAGTAAGCAATTGAAAGAACCGTATTGGATATCATGGATAATTACGTTTAATGAAATATAATTTTTTAATAGCAAGTAATATTCGGCCAACGATACTGCATGGGAAGGAAGGCACCATCTGTGTTATCGACTTCGTTATTTTAGCACGATTCAAAATTACGCAGTGTTGCCTGTGGTTAATGACTTATGACGATAGAAGTTGTCCGTCAAAAGTGAATTAAAATATTATATAACTGTAACTTTAATAGTAGTTTTAGGGCTGCGGCATGGAAATGGCAACCTTTTTCATTATGGAAAGGAAACGGTTAGATTCCCTTCTTAACTGTAGATCCATCTTATTCACTAAAGTGGCTGTTCAATTGTTAAGGATGGTTGGCGAATTCTGGGGGTACTTTTCCATCGGTTGTAGTTGAGAATATCAATCTTCAGTATTCTATTTGAGTCTGTCTGAATGCAAGAGGGTGCTGATCCTCGTTGCAATTGATATTTTTTTTATATAACTTTACCACATTCTGGCTTTTTAGCCTTGTAGTTGTAAAAGAACCATGTTTACTCAGATAGATCGCATCGATTTGATCGGTCACGAGAATTTGTTATTTTATATTATTAAATATTTTAAACTTTTCAACAGCGTATTCAATTAAAGTGTCTGTGTCTTTGCTGGAACCAATTAAGATATAGTTTTTGGTTGTTTAAATTTTCTTCAGTTCTCGTAAATTAAAAATAACCTAGAAATCATTCCATGGATTTACATCAATTCAAAAATTTTCGTCTTTTTAGATGAGTTATAAGCACTTTATATAAAGTTCCGAAATTGATCGCAATTACCTATCTATCAATAAAAGTTTTCAATACTTAGTCTATATAAACTTAGTTCAGTAATTAGTCAATGTAAACTTGGTTCAATAATTGGTCAATGAAAGTTTGGTTCAATAATTAGTCAATTAAAACTTAATTCAATAATTAATCAATGTAAACTTGGTTCAATAATTAGTCAACGAAAACTTGGTTCAATAATTTGTCAATGAAAACTTGGTTCAATAATTAGTCAATGTAAACTTAGTTGAATAATTGATCAATAATTATTCAATGTAAACTTGGTTCAACAATTAGTCAATGAAAACTGGGTTCAAAAATTATTTAATTAAAACTTAATTCAATAAATAGTTAATGTAAACTTGGTTCAGTAATTAGTCAATGAAAACTGGGTTCAAAAATTATTTAGTTAAAACTTAATTCAATAAATAGTCAATGTAAACTTGGTTCAGTAATTAGTCAATGTAAACTTAGTTCAATAATTGATCAATGTAAACTTTAATCAACAATTAGTGAATGTAAACTTGGTTCAATAATTAGTCAATGAAAACTTGGTTCAATAATTAGTCAATTAAAACCTAATCCAATAATTAGTCAATGTAAACTTGGTCCAATAATTATTCGATGAAAACTAGCTCCAATAATAAGTCAATGTAAGAAAAGAAAATATAGGAATGAAGAGATATTTTATCTTTTTCATTATTGCCCCCTTAGCTAAATAGAATAGAGGAAATTTGATATTTTCTTGCTTTTACTACAAAAAATAAAAAAAAATTTCATGCCTAAAATGATGACTGATGAAGCATGTTTGCTGTAATTTTATTTATATCTTTATAAAGAAAGTAACTTTAATTAAAAATAAATATGTGGAAAAGAATAAGAAATATACTTGTTTTTTAATTATTTTTTCATTTAAAAAAATGAACGGAAAAAGGCAAATGTTTAAGACTATAATTGGAGATTTCCCTTTTGTTTTAATTAACTTTATTACATATTTTATTAAAAAATTCTGATTTTAAAGATCTTTTGTTTTTAATTAAAATTGAAATAGAAATTTCTATTGTGAACACAACATGAAATTAAGTTAATTTGGTTATAAATATTAAATTCTTATAAATAATAAATTAAAAAAAACAGTGCACACCACACAAGCATTTGAATATTTCAATAAAAAACCATAAGACTGAAAATGTTATTTTTTTCTATCAAGAAAAGTTTAATTAGATTTAAATCTAAAAGTTAAAATTATTTTATATTTTTTGATTATTAATATTTAGTTTTTTCGAATAAAATTATGTTTAATTTTTTGAAAATCCTTTTAAAATCATATATAAATATTTTATAATTATAAACGCTATGTCAATTTTTTTATAATGAAGATTTAATGATATTTTTTGCACAGTTATGAAATTATCAGGTTCAATGAAAGTTTCAATAAAACTTTATAGCCTAGATAAAATCTAAACTGATTCGTAATAATGATGCCACCATTCTACGACAAAAATTCCAATTTTTATTATTTTAACTAGGAATGTTCATCATTTGATTTAGAATTTGAAATCTTTTATCTATAGGAAAACTGACTTCTTTATAGATATAATCAAAAGTTTTCTATTTTTACCTAATTCAGATACTATATTTAAATTCATAATTTTTAATTGTTACCAAGCTACGAAGTGGACACCAAAGTTGACATTAGTACAATTGTTCTCGTCATATAAAGAATGATATTAGAATTTACAAAACATTTTAACATGTTTAAATATTCTGTTCCCAATAGTTTTACTGTATTATGTATCAAACTTGCTTCCTCCAGATCGAGATATGACATGTTTTCTTATCTAATTATGTAGATCAAATTGAATGGTTGTATGCATTATGATTATACATTAGAAGATTAAGAGACCACCTTGTTAAAGGCATCATTATTTGTAAAAGTTGGCAGAATACCAGTTAATGTAATAAAAAGAAGTTACTACACAAATGCTTTAAAATTTAATCATGGGTACTTGGTTTAATGAACTACAGCTTCATTCATAGATTTATTCTTGTATTAGGCGTTAATTTCTGTACGACAAAGGATGCAAAAATCAGAATATCCAAAACTGCAGATTTATGTAATGATAATTAATGCTGTATTATTAGTTTTACATGTTGATTTTTTAAATTATGGTATTAACGATTATTATGGTGTTATATAACGATATTTTTGTTAAATACCATAATAATGTATAATATACATTATCATGGTATATAAAAAATATTTATTCAAATGCTGGTTCAACAAATTAATTTGGTATATGACTTAGAAGACTACATTACACTATACCCAAAATATAAGAAATATATTTTAAAAAATGCAGCATAAAATAAAAAAAATAAATAAATAAAAGATCCGTTAGTAATAAATCGTAGATACATGTTGGTCCTAGGGTGTTACTATAAAAAATATTTTGCTGTCTGTGAAATCAGTCTAAGTTATTGATGATTCGTTTCTGTGTTGTTGTTGTTACTTATGACACTTGGCAAAAACAAGCCCGCCCGTCAGGAATTAAGCGAATGAAGTCAGAAAGAGCGTCTTCCTTTTTTGAACAGAGCACCCCTATATGAAGGTGGAATACGACTTTGTCTCATAGATGGCAGCACCATCTGGGTATTCCAATTTAGAGATTGAAGCCGGAGAAGACCCAAGACTTGACTCCTAACACCCCAAGAGGTATAAATTTAGACTAGAAACATGGAGCATGTATCGACCCCGACATATTTTACGTGACCCAATTCCCACACGACATCTCAAAGGATAATCCGGGATTTGAACTTACAACCTTCTGATAATGAGAACGACGGCATAACCCACCAGACCACAGCGGTCCGATCCTGTTTCTTCTCCTAAATTTTAGTAGACAATTAAGAAAATGCATCTCCCTCGTGTTCTGTAAGTAATAATTTCGCTACCTGACCCACAAAAAGACCATCTTGTTGAGACATGTTATGAACGTTAAGCATTTTCTATAGGGTGCAATTTTATTTCTCTAGTATGCTATGGAGATAAGTGAATATGGTTAAATCAGGTTTCTATCTCTGTTGAACGTAAATCAAATTTTGAGGCGGTTAGTCATATTTTGCAGTTTCGGTCAAGAGACATAATTAACACACATAATAAACAAGAAACACCACAATTACTTTACCTTAGTTGATCTTACTTGATTTTCAATATAGAAGATACGTCCACTAAAATTCAGTTTTTGCTAAAATGAGTAAATTGAATATAATTTTCAAATTTTTAATGAAGGAGTAAATTTATAAGAACCCTTTTTTGATTTTAGTACAGA
Organism: Latrodectus geometricus; assembly: GCA_026290005.1. Classification (NCBI taxonomy): domain Eukaryota; kingdom Metazoa; phylum Arthropoda; class Arachnida; order Araneae; family Theridiidae; genus Latrodectus; species Latrodectus geometricus. The sequence goes on from JAPDSC010049410.1 coordinate 6,255, forward strand.
ATAAATTTTCTCTCTTATAAAACACATATTTTATTATATTTAAAGTTACTAATATTTATGAGGCAGTTCTAGTCAGCAGAAATGCGCCAATGTAAAATGAATTTATTAGTGTCTACTTTTAGTGCTATTTTCTCTTGGTGGATGTTTTCCGGGTTTCCTCCTTTGTAATAACACTTCATAGAAGTTTAAATGACATATTTCATTTGAGCGTCATTTGTAACATTTTCCTTACAACAGTTGCCTAATTATGATAGACTGTTAAAATATAATTACGATAAACTATTACTTCAATTACAAAATTAAAACAATAGCTTTCAATTGTTAGGCTATTTTTTTCAATTTGTCAAAAAAGATTCCAAATAAAACATTGTTTTTCTTTTGACATTCATGATTAAAATATCAAACTATGACTCAAAATAATAATACACAATCACAATAAAATAACTCTCTAAGCAATAATATAGTTTTCTAAATATAGATTTAGAAATTTTTCGTAGACGTATAATTTGATTTTATTCAAAATACATGAACATGATAGTTAAACTATTCATGATGATTGTTAGTGCTGGATAGCGTTTCCTTTTCAAAGAAAATTGTACTTGAAATTTAATAACATTTTCAAATTCTGTCTATATGTGATTTATTTGAAAATAATGTCCAATCTTAGAATTCAACATTACAATGAACTCATTCTATTTAAGTATGAAAATGAAAGTTGCGTTAGGAATGATTAGATTTCTTATAGTAATGCAAGTTTTCCTAACGAAAATTTGCAGATTTTCTAATAATAATGCACGTCTATCGTGAAGCGGTTTTTTCTGAGCTTTTGTATAAATCAAATTCCTCGAAAATATCGTTCAATGTGTAATTCTTGAAATATATCTTCATTCGCATAGAAATAAAACATTTGAATAGATTAATTGAAAAATAATTTTTCACAATAGATAATTTGTGCGTTATTGAAATAAATAAATAATAAAATACGAACTATTTAACAATTTTTGTAAACTTTTGTATATTTGAAAATTACATGAATGAAACTAATTAATATAGAATCAATTTGTAGCCGTTGGATAAAAGTTCGTGATATACTTTTGTTTGAAAAACAAACAAACTGGTTAAAATTTATTTCATTAAAATATTAGTTGGATGTTCAATATTCTTGGATAAATTGTTTTTGATAGAAACTAAATATTGTGGCCAATTCGGTTTTGTTGTTGAAGGTTCTGTCCTTGTTTCCGGTAGTATGATGTTGTTGTTGTGACATATGACACTTGGCGAAGCGAAGCCCCCCCGAATGAAATCAGAAAAAGCATCTTCCTATTTTGAACAGAGCACTCCCCTAAGAGGGTGACTTTGGCTCATAGATGGCAGCATTAGCTGGGTCTTCCAATTTAGAGATAGGAAGCCAGAAAAGTCCAAAGGTTTGGCTCCTAATACCCCCAGAGATAATAATTTGAAGTGCGACTACGACATATTTTACGTGCCCTAGTCGCCATTAGTGAACACGATGGATCTTCGGATAAGCCAGGATTAAATTTCACCATCTTTTGGCTATGAGAACGACGCCTTAACCAACCAGGCCACCGCGGCACCCGGTGTTATTTAATGAGTTCTATTTCATCTGAAGATCAGTTGTTTTACCTAATGTCGATGACTAGGACGCGTAAAATATGTTGTTGTTGCAATTGTATGGTGTAACGCAGAGAGGGTGCTAGCTCAGGTGTCAACCTCTTCATCTGACTTTGATTTTGAGACGTTTCATTCGGCAGAAATAGGCAGTCGGAAATGTATTATAAATAACTAAATGTATTTCTCCCAAGTTGATGAGAATTTCTATTTTTTTTAAAGTTCATTTTATAAGTTAAGCACATACATTTGATGCTATTAACAGCCTTACGCCAGTTTTAATATCTCTATATATACTTAATCACTGAAATTACGCTGTTCTGCTGGTGAAACGCATCATTTTCGTGGATGGCGATATCAGGTTCAATACCTCAGCTAATCGAAATTTGCCGAAATGAAAAGGCTTATGCACGCATTTGATATATTATGTAAAGTGCAATTCGACTCCACTGGTGAGCGTGAAGAGGGTGGTGCCTGCTCAGGTATCAACATCGTCATTTGCATTTGGCTGGAGTCTATGAAGTAGTTGGTGTGTTATTGGCTTTGATTGACAGTTTACAAGTGTCCCAGAGAACACTTTACAAATCTGGTATTCAAATTTAATTAGAAACTAAAGTTTTCATATTTATATTGATATAAAGAATTGCTAACGAATAAGTAACTTATCTACTAATTTATTTATTAACTAATGTTTATAATAAAAGTCACTGTCTAATAAGAATGTCAATTTTGATAATTTCAAAGATTTAAAAATTTTTACTTTAACTATGTATTAAAGTAAAAATTTATCAAACAAAAGTAGTAATATTTGTTTAAATTGTGAATGCTATGCACAAATGCAGAAAAAATATTCCTATCTTAAAAATAAAAATTTAGGATTAAAAGTAAATAATTAAAATTTTAAAATTACTAATTTTTACCATTAACGAAATGTAATTATATGTATAAAATATTTTGATTGTTTGATTACTCTGATGTTAGTTTTAGCACAAAAATAAATTGTAATTAGTCAGATCTATAACTCAAAACTTGTGTGGATTTCAAGCATTCACACACAAATATTCACATTCGACTTAGGGATCGAACCAGTGAACTCTTTAACTGAAGACTAAAACGATAACAATTCAGTTTTTAAAATGGTACAAAGTGTGATAAACTGAAAACTACTAAAAATAATGAAATGAAATTTACTTTATAAATTTTGAGAATTATTATTGTGAGAAATTATTTTTTGTGGTGAATTTATTTTCTCCAAAAAATATCCATTTAATAATTATTGATTGATTTTATCAGAGTTATATATATTAGTTTGGGGAAAAAGTAATCCATTATTTTTTCGGTAGACGTCTGTAGTGATCGCTATCTCGTGAGGTATCTATCAAACAATTTCAAATTTATGCTCGTTGGAAAGGTGACATTTGACACTAAAATATCCTCTTGCGGTTTTTTGTTTGATTAATTCAGTTACGAGTACAAGGTTTTAAAAATAGAAGACAACAAACAGAAAATTCGATGCATTTTAGTTTTTCTTTTATAATGGCAAAAAGGTTAACCAAGTGGCTAAAATTGTGAAAGGTGTTTATCGTCCTATATAAGACTGTAACAACCAGTTACGCACAATTTTGATTTCGTCGATTCCGTTTGGGTATTTGGATGCTAAAGATGCAGCTCGCATGGATACAACATATAGTCGAGAATGTCTATAAAATATCAAAAATTATCAAACTTGACAGCATGTCAGCAGTCGTAGCTTCGCACAAGACTTAAAAATCTACATGAAAGCTGTTTTAAACCTTTTTACAAAGCGAATCCGAAAGAAGTTACATAAAGTTCACGTAAAAATAATGGAATTTTTTTTCCCCAACCTAATATATTATGTTGGTAGGTAGAATAAATTGAAAACTAGATTTTATTTATTTATTAAATGCGTTAAAATGCATGTTGAATTTGGCGATTAATTTAAAGAAATTTAATCGCCATACTCAACCATAATACTGTGTTTTAAATAATTGTTTTTAACACATCAAAAAGAATATTAAGCCTGAGCCAAATTTTTTAACAAGTTCTCAAGTCAATAATCTATCAATTTCTCAATTCTTTCAAATTTTTCACTATGTGTTCATATAAACCTGCTTATGGGTTAACTATATAGTGCTAGTATTTAAACAGAAAGTTTTCCTTGACTTAATTTCTAAAGTACAAAGGTTAAGTTTTTAACCTGAATCTGAAAGTAATTATTCAGAAGACTCTAAACTACTGCACCATGATCGAATTACATGATCGATTCCCCATTACAAGAGAATGACGAATTAAAATGGATTATATTTGATACACAACAAAATAATTTTATGTATACTCTACTGTTTTGAATTTTTTAAAACAAAAAATAAAAATTCATTAAAAATTTTTAATGAAACCATCTACGATAATTCATTAATTTTTTTATGACATTTGTATAAAAATCTAATATAATTTATTTTTCCTGAGGTGAAAAAGAAATTTGTATCGACATATTTTAGTTACGTATTACATTACAACTTTAAAAAATGTTATGTTTACTGTAAAATAACTCATTTTTCGGCCTACATATTTAATGTTGTTCTCAAATTACTTTTACTCTCTCGAAAGTAATTACAATATTTATCATAGACTCATAGCAAAACATTTCTTACTGTGAACGTAATTTTTCATTATATTATTTATTTTATGATTAGCCGTGCTTCTAAACTTCCGAGTTATCAAGGCATTAATTTAAATTAGCTTTCTTAATTTTGCAGAAATAGCTGGAAAAAATTAGTATCTTGTAATTTGTGCTTCATTTTTCTTCGGTAATTATGTTGTTTATTACAATATTTCTTATTATTTTAATGATAAAGTTCCTTTCAGAATTGAATTTTTTTTTAATTCTTATAATTAATTCCTTAATTTTGTCATGGAAATAGAGTCAAGAAGAAGCATTTAAAAGAATTCTAAATAAACTATGTCTATAACTAAATTACATGAATTAGCATTCGATTTCTCCTCAATTTTATGTTAGATAATATGCATTTTAAACTAAATGTATAATGCTGAGCTCTTGAAATGTTAATTAAATAATTTTGTATTCTCAGAATTTTTACTAAATATTTGAAACGAAATTATGATATTTTTTATGTTTTAAGATATATTATGTTACAAATGCTTTTAATTTATAATTATTGTGTTGA
>JAPDSC010049413.1:0-12741 GCA_026290005.1 Latrodectus geometricus
AGGGTTGTTTGATCATCACTGCAGTTTAATTACATAATCTTATGACACCGAACTTTTATATAAATAGTACAATTTTCCGGTAAGTAGTAATTTTTTATAGAGCTTCGGTAAGCAGATTGATGATTTTTAGTTGATGTCTTAAATTGGTTGGATTCTAATTGATTCTTCTAATTAAAATACTTAAAAATCTAATTTACCATTGCTCCGTCTTAGAGTTTTCCCTGGCTCATGACTAGTAAGGTGGCAGGCCACGAGGAGGTGCTGCCACTTTTAAGGGTAATCGTGTACATCAGACATATTTATCAAGACTCATAAGTAGACACGTGAGATGTCTTAGAATTGAACAAGGAAACTATATCTTCCTCATGAATAGAAAATGCAATATCATGGATTTTACTCCTAATCATGTACTTTTCTGCTTAGGATTTGAAAAAGAGAACTTATTTCAGAGTCTTCTTATTTTGGACATTTTATCAGTTCATGGTTTCATGGATCTAGCTTAGCCTATTGACTAATCAGTTAGGATAAGAAACAACAACATTTTATGAATATTGCAAATTGTCATTAATTAACGTGAGAGTAACCCCTTCTCATAGTTTTCGAACTTGCATGATTTAGATCTGGATATCTGAGACAACTTACCACGACCCTTACCAAAGGCTTGTGGAATCATTGGTACATTTCGATTGCTTTTCGTATTAAAAGTGAAGGAACACGATATTAATATTATATTAAAATCTCTAATAGGGCTCAGTATTTAGATGTTCATATTTTAAATTAAAATGTTCTTCTATACGATTGTCATACTATAACTTTTTATTAGAAGCTCTAGTTTAAGATATGAATAAAAGTTGTAATCTAAAAATTGATTTGAAATTTTATATCTTGTACGATATGATGAAATATCACTTGGGAAACACTTGATATTTTAATAAAATGAATAAAAAAATCAAAATGAAAATTGTTACTTTAGTTGGGGTCCACATTATTCATAGCTTATTATAATAATATTTTGACGTGTTATTTAGAAGAAAATCAATGAAATATTCTGTCAGGCTCATAAGAAAGAGAAGACTTAGTGTAAAAAAGAAAAAAAATTTCTGAATTAGCAGTTTTTTGTACTTTAAATTATAAGTTACTGTAATTTTCATAAATTCGATGTTAAGAGTTTGTGCTTGAAAGAATGTGAATTTATATTGATAATATTTTGAATTTTTTGATAAATTTGATAGCAAATTATTTATTTTCACTAACAAAAATATTTTAGTAACAATTTTTTTATACTTTAGTTGAAATGTATTGCGGTTCTAAATGCATACCGAAGAATATTTGATTTGATTAATTTGACTGCTGTTCACTCAGTAACAATGGTCTTCAGTACAACAACTTGTTGGTTCGTTACCCAAATCTGCTTTGTGGATGTTTGAAGTGATTCAGAATCCAATTTAAGCTGATCCTGGTTATACTAGTTTGCGTCATTGTAAAGTTACAAAAATTATCACCAAACAACAAAAAAGACATTTTAAATAACGAAATAAATATGCTTGAACTTAGTGACCAATTGATTTTCTTTTTTTACTTGACTTTACAGCCCAGGATGGGCCTTAACCTGTCGAATAGTCTCTTTCCAGACGGCTCTGTCCCCAGTCTTTTTCTTCCAGCTGGTTATCTTCATAAATTTTAGATCATTCAGCACATCATCTAGCTATCTCCTTTTTCGTCTGTTGCACATTCACTTCTAGTATAAGAATTTTGCCACACGATTATTAGTTTACCTTTCGATGAAGCCAAACCAAAATAAGCGTTTTGCCTTAACAAATTTCACTTTGTCTTTTCCTCTATCGCGAGCGCTTTTATTTCTCTATTAGTTCTTATTCTCCATAGATTACTATTTACCTAAATTAGTTTAAATATCTTTCTCAAAGTGTCCAGTTGATAGGAGCACAACTTCTGAGTGGAATGTTGCAAATTCGACCCATATCACTATTGAACAGGAAGTGCATGTCCGCCATATTTCTTCTTTCTGCATGTGTGTCTATCAAATTATTTGCATGGAATTTTCGAATATTCTCCCTTGTTACACTCTAAAAATGCCTACCATCCATGAAAAATTTCAGTTTAATGAGTACTATAAAAAATTCCTTCAGGATTCTCATAGTACTATCGAATGTATCCAGGAAGTTCGGTGAATATATTCTGAAACCTTACAGCCTAATATAATTACCTCAGTCATTACTCTGTATTAAACTAAAGAAACTTTTAATTATTAAAAATTATCAATAAGAAAAATGAAGAAGTTATTATGTATTAGTTAAAATTAGTTAATACTAACAAATTTCCTTGGAATAGGAGCTTTAACCGAGTTAAAAGCTCAGTTATTATTGCTCTGATTCTTGTTCAACAGTTAGTTCACAGGCACCATTGCAAACACCAATCCTATTTCGAATGTTGATGTCTGTAGTGGTGCTGAATATATTCTGGGACCTAGGAGCTTTAACCGAATTGGCAACCGAATGTTTATCACTTTCTTTCTTGATTGTTGATTGATTGATTGTTATTCACAACAAGCTTTAAACCCAGCTACGGCTCCGATGTCTATAGCGGTGCGGAAGACATTTTAAAGAAGTGATCCTTGTCTACCTATCCCTCGTATGTAAAATACGATTGTTGTGTGACAACCAAACCAAACATAAGAACTTAGTGAAGATTAATTGCAAATACCAATCTATATCTAACAACAAGTAGAATTTTAAATGTTACTCGTTAGAGTTTAAATGAAAACATATTAGAGCGCATATAAATAGGGAGTAAAATATATTTGAGTAGTTTCTGGAAAAAGTTTAAGACTTTTTGACCAATATATATAGTGCAACCATATTTGTAATGAGAACACAGGCTTATTTTGAAAATTATTTATTCATAAGAACAGGGCATAATGTAAGATTAATTATAAAATATGTACAAAGATACCAAAGATACAATATAACAATTAACACTTAGAATTATCTTTTAGTGCAACATAATTGTCTAAATTTAAATTATTTTTCTGTTGAAAATAATAAAAGAAATATTATGAAACTGAAAAGTACCCAAATTCATGTTCCAGATATAGTTGCTACTTTGTATATAGCAAAACAGCATGATATATGTTCAATTATAAATAAAATGTAAAAATCAATAAAAGCTCTATTTGCTTTAATAAAAGATTTTATTGACTCATGTTTATCACATACCTAATATTTGTTGAAGAATTAGGGTTTTTCTATTCGTTTTAAAAAATTCAAAATTCAAATGATTTTTCAAATTTACAGAAGAATTGAAAAATTTCCTGATTCAAAATAAATAAATAAATGGATTTTTTTTAAATAATAAGAGTTTTTAATGGACAAAAGAAAATATATTGCTTATTGCCTCTTCTGCCAAAGAACTTCTTTTGATTTAGTTTAATGTGGAAAACATTTCATGAGAGGAGATATATATATATTCTTTAAGGTTGGTGAAAGAAAAACCTGAAATTTGTAGCTGCTGTAAATACACGATTAAAAACTATTATATGATGTGCTTTATAAATATGGATTGAACTATTTTCTTTTCATGTTATTAATGTATAATTACATATTTATCAACCTATAGTTAAATTTCATTATTTGTTTCGACCAAACTATCTCAAATTTCGAAAATTATGATTAAATTAACCTGAAATCTTACCGCTGAATTTGTTCGTTTTGAGGTTTGATATATATATATATATATGAGGAATTCATACTTACAAAAACGTCATTGTTTCGAAAACACTCATGGGAAGGAATGCCTGAATTGAATGAAATCATCTGGATCAGTGTTAGAGGATGTGCACTGATTTTTTTATATTATGTATCCTGCGTTATAGGTATTAAAATGTATAAAGGAAGCTTTGGTTTTGAGATATCTGGTCATTTAAGTAATGATAAAAAGATACAACCTATTTACACATTAAAGTTTTTAATTGAAATGTAATTTAAAACTGTATTGAATACAAAAAGGTAATTTCAAAAATAGTGTTTAAGGGTTTAAAATAGTTTAGATGAAATTAACTATCATACAAATATAAGATGATCAAATTAATATAATTGACAGGATTTTTATATCGATTTAATGGAAACATAATTTTAAACAAACTGAAATTTTACGCCAGAACAATTTTCATTAACAACTATTATCAGAATGATCAGGGCAAATCAAACGTTGTTTGTGATAAATTTTCATAACGTAAAGAAACCACGATTATACGAAGTTTCATGGATTCATATTTATAGAAATAATGTACACGGAAAATGGATAAGAGCGCAATGAAATGATGATGGAAATTTGAGATTCACTTGATTCCAAAATCAAAACAATTAGACAAATAGAGTGTAACCTCAATAGCTCGTCAGACCGCGTCTTGTTTAAATGAAGGGCGCCACATTGTCCGGTATCAAATTGATTATACGTCAGAGGTTCCGAGACACACGTGACTACAAATCTTGAACAGCCACATCCAAATCATGTACAGAGTGACATGACGGCACCTGGTGGTTCTACTGATCCCAAATATGCTCTGTCGGGGACAAGTTCGGGGAGCAGGTCAGCCATAGAAGAATATGAACATGAAGTAGGAAGTCCTGCAAAACTCGAATGTATGCGGACGAGCATTATCTTGCTGGAAAATTGCCCTTGAAAGACCATTTAGGAAAGGTCAATGTGGGGTCGAAGAATATCCTCAACATAAAGGTGGGATGTTAAGTTTCCACGTACCACAATTAGAGTAGACCAGATATCATAAGATATGACCATGACCCTCATTATGATTGCATTGCTGGTAATATGTCACGCGACAGTGTGGGGGAAGTGCACCGTTCAGCAGGATGCCACCACATCCATACTCGGCTATCATCTGTTCCCAAAATAAACCGGGATTCATCACTAAATACATCGTTTCGACAATTTGAGGCTTTAGGCATAACTCGGGATAGGCACTATTGTAGACGAAGTCACCGGTGTTGCAGTGCTTAAGGGAGTGTTTCCGCAAGGTGTCTAGAAATGGTTTGTGGAACAACAGGCTCCGCTTCATCTGTGTGCATCGTGGAACGAATCGCTATAGACTCCACGAGTTCTTGCCGCATGATCCTCTCAGCTAATCGTCTCCCTAGTCGCACCAGACCCGGTACTCCGCGCTTGGGTACCATTTCATGTCCACTGCTTCCAACTTATTATGACGAGACACTCCGAACAATTGACCTGGAAAGCAAAGCAGCATGTTGATCAGCCTATGGTTTTCAAGCCGATGATGAAGGTCCTATCAAACTGGCTTAACTGAGCTATACATCTTCTCACACATATCTCCCTGGCATTCTTCTCTTAAAAAGTCCTTCTAACTTCGACATGTGATCGTCATGTTTCTAAATCTTCGACTCTGCGCCGGTTTATATAGGGCCCACAATCTTGTTTGCAGCGCTGCTGCCAGGTGTGTGGTTATGCGCATTAGTACCAAACTTGGATCGTTTGCATGTCGGATCTTATTGTACTTATTTACAAAGTTTCGCTCTTGTACTTTTCTACTTTCTGATGTTAATAACAATAAAAATTAATTGAAAATTAGCTTAATATTAATCATAGTTACATGTTAATTTATAATTGAAACGAATGATTTTGTTAAGAACTTAGGTAAAAATCTTTCATTTATAATGGTTACTATGGATAAAAACTACATAGTATTATTAAAGAAAAAGATAGTGGGTTACCATCGAAAATCGCATAAAATGACACAACTAATATTTACAACATACAAAACCTCTAGACTAGACACGAAGATTTTCTGGAAGTCTCAAGAAATTTTGAGCATATTGTTAAGGAAATTACTTTTTTCATTCGTAAAATCAAAATATTTATTGAGGTTCTGCCATCACTTAATGAAACTTACAACAAAAAATTTTAAGCATAAAATTTTAAACATAAAATTTTTGACACGACATATTTTAAAAGATTTTTTCTTTTTGATTGGATGCTATGAAGTTTTTAGAAAAAAGATATTCAGATTCGAACTTGGACTCTTTTTCAGGATTTAAAAATTCTATTTCTGGGGAAGATAATTTTTATTTTCTATCTTATCTAACATAATTAAATACTATTAAAATATTTCTTATTTTTAAATAATTTTGATAATAATGTTCACTTCTTATTTATAGTTTTGTGTTTAATAACTCTCATATCTCGGAAATATATCCTATCGCAATACATAATTTACATTTCAATTTTTGAAACTTATCAAGCGAGGAGTTAGTGGAAGAAAGTTTCTTCTAAATGAAGTTCAGTTGTAGGGGATGTTCTGAAATATGAGATGCTGGAAATGAGATTCCGCTTCTTGCGAAATGGAAATCCCTTGGCAATTAGCGCGTAGCTTAGCTCTAAATTTGGTACCCGATGTCTCGTTTGCATACAAATGTATTCTTCTAATTGTCATCTTAGAATTCTAGTTGCCTTTTTGACAAAACAGTTTGATTGTTCTTTTGAGAAATATCTTCCTATTCATAACCACTAATTAAATGATTTCCCGATTTTAAGATGCAGTGTTTGATTTAAAGTCTATCGCAAAACAACGTACGCATTAATTTAAATATTCTTAATAATCTCAAAGAAACTATGAATATATAGTCAATATTTGCTAAAAATATTCTTTATTTAAGTTTGAAAGTCTTATGCCTTAAATTTTGTATTATTATTAATTTTGTGGTAGGCATTTATTAATTTTGTATTTTTCAAATAACACTAATATAAAATCGAATAATTTATTTTAATTAACTAATCACATTATTATGATGATTCTCACCAACAAGAAGTTTAAACAAAAAAAAAAAAATTGTTTTTGATTACAGAGAAATTAAATTAAAATTTATCAGCAAAGTTTTAAATCAAGTTGAAACAATGAAATATAATTGGTTTACAAAACACTGTTTCTTAAGAATATTACTTATATAATTTTAAAAAAGTTAAGGAGCATATATAATTTTCCAAAATTTGTTTCTTTGATCCTTGGTGAAATTAAAACATTTTTTCTTTGAATGATTGCTTAAGATGTTTAAAAAATGTTTTTCATGTATATAGATATGGATAAATTAAATTTAAATATGATCAGAGCAAAGAGTTCCAGATATGACGATGAGACTAAAGTATGTTTAATTTATTAAATATTATTTAAGTAGATTATTTTCATAGTTTAAAATAAATGGTTAGCAGTATTCTTTTTAATTTCGAGTTAGCAAAAATTGTATAATTTAAGTTTCTTTTTAATTTTGAATGAACAAAATTATTCAAAATAATCTAGCTTTAAAATATATTTTAAAGTAACACCGTTTTGATGTCAGATTATTTTTTCTTCGTTTGATACGAAAGGTTGCTAAGAAATTGAGAAAAGTATATTTCTTTCATATGAAAATACAGAACACAATTAAAATTAAATTATCACCAACTAATCTTTGATAATTTACCGTTCAAAATTAAGGTGAAATTCCCATAGAAAATCTTGTAGATGATATTGGAATTTGCTTTTCATAAGTAATAAATTTATCAGTTATTTAGTCAATCTTAATATTTATTAGGTTATGAGGTATTTTTGGAGAGATTTTCAACACTTATTACTGTATGTGCTTGGATAAAATCAGATATTTCTAAGAAAGGTACAATAAATCAGTACAAAGTTAAAATGTTTTTATTTTTCCACAATGAAGTATTAATAAATAAAGCCTCCCAAAACAATCACACTTATGAATTTTATTAGAGAAATACCTATATTTATATGATTTTCCAATTTATTATTAGCCCGTTTAAAGATCCATTATTTCTTTTGAATGTAATTTCTACCCTAATTCACTTGAGAAAACTTATAACGCCAGGTTCAGATAATTGTTAAAAGTAGATCTTTAACATTATCAAATTGTGAGAAGGGGATTTTCCTTTTTACAAGGTTATGGATTCTTTAGTATCTATGATTTAACAGCAAAAATATTGTACTTAATTTTGAAACCTAATTATGAAATTACTTATCAAAACTTTTAAGGTGTAAAATTTGTTGAAAAGTAAACATAAGAAAAGGTTGATAGTTGAATGAAATGGGAAGTATAATTATTTTTTTTTACCTGAAATGGATTTACTAAAAAAAACCCGTATGCTAATGATGGATTCGCATATAGTAGAAAATGTTACAATCATAAATTCATACATTTACAAATGACAATGGACTATTCATAAATTAAATATTCCTTAAATGCTTAATCGAGATGATATTTTAAAAAGATATGAGATAAGATTAATTAATCTTGTAAAGAGGTAATTTAAAGCTTTTCTTATGCAGTTTTCTAAAACCCAGTATTAGAATAGTGCTCTGGCTTCACAATGAATCTGATTTTTAGAGCTCATAAGAGAAGAGAGGCCGTAAAATAGAAAGTGAAGGAGACCATACCATGACAGTCATGCATGTTCATAAAATGGAATTGTGTAGCAAAGCTTAATACTGAAAAAAAGATGACATGAAAATTTGTATGATAACTTTCTACAGAATGACAGAAAGTACATGAAAAGATATCTCATCAATTTGTTTACACATGCAAGTGGCAAAAATGTTTTCTTTGTAAATGATGCAATGATCGTGGTTCGCTTGAACAACAAATATTGGGGTATATCTGTTTTGTATAAATGTGATGAGATTGTTAATAAGAATTAGGAGAACACTGCTTTATTCCAGTTAATTTGTAACCTAAAAGACCTGAAGAATAAAAGAAAGACCAATTTTTAAAGCTAGATTCCATTCGAGTGTGTCCTAAGCATTCTGGAAGGGAATTAAGTATTGAAATCTTGCTAGCATATAAAATATATAATATTGTTATGCTAGCAATCTTGCTAGCATAACAATATTATATATTTTAGAATGTTCTACTAAAGATGACCTTTGTGAGATCTATCACGAATTAAAAAAAAGGAATCACCAGTACAATCAACATGAAGTAAGACTTAAGGTCAAATCTGCTTACATTTGGACCTTTCAAATTGCCATTTCAAATTATCTGTAGGTTTTCATATCCATCTGGGATGATTCCCTTAACACTCAACTCAATTTATTTGCAATTTGATCTTTTTCGTATAATTATAAGTAGAGTGCTTTGTTCTTTCTTTACCAAAACACATTTGGTGTCACACTTCAAACAGATACAATAAAAAGCTCTTCAGTATTTAATTTTAGATAGATAGAGACTCATTAATAAATAGCACTTGGCTTCTATAACTTTACATCCAAATATTCTCTGATTGAAATACAATTTTTAAGTAGGACATCAGTTATGTCAAGTAGAACATAAGTAGAAAGTAGGATGTAACGTCTAATCTCAGCTTGTCCTTTTTGGACCTTGTGCCATAAAACCCAACCAACCGTAACGTCTAATAAGATTTGCATACATTTGAAACCCTCAAACTGCTGCTTCCAATTATCTGTATGTCTATCTGTGCTGACTCTAGCCTAAACACTAAACTCAACTTTTTCGTAATTTGTCTTTCTCGAACGAATGCTCAGTTCTTTCCTTACCAAAACACATTTGATATCATACTCCAAACGCACTCGAGCGAAATTAGTAAACAGCTCATCAGGACTTTAATTTAGAGGAAATGTTGTGAATGTAAAATACAATTTTTAAATATTAGTTTGCTATTAAGAATATTTATCATTTTAAAGAAAATATTTGTTCTAACGTTTCGTCTTGCTCTAATGTTACTACTATCAGTTATATTTCTATCTTCAGTGTATAAATAAAGTTTATAGTATTAAACTTTAAATATGTTTAATTTAAATTGTTTTATAAGTTTCAATTTAAACTATTTTTTTGTATTACATTTCAAAGAGTAGACATTATTTACTGGCTTTTGCAATATATTTTTAGAGTAGAATTTAAGATAATAACTTGATTCATCTCTAATGTTAATTCACAGGAGGTGACTTATCAGTAAACAACACTTGGCTAAAATTATTTTGCATTTAATCATTCCCAGATCAAAATACAATTCCTTTTCAATTAAAAATAAAGTATTTTTAGATAGATAAAGTATAAACATAAAGTATTTGAAAAAATATCCATTCTTTATACTTTAAAGTGATTTATTTTACAAAATTTATTTCGATTTTTTACTGAATAAAAGATTTAATACAATAAATAAATGTACATGCTCAATAATATATTATATAACTATGTAAGAATTATTACAAGACCATAAAACTGTTTAGTTATTGTAAAGTTTACTTTATTTAAATTTATTTTATACATTTAAGCAAAAAGAAATTAGAACTAAATGTTCGACAAAACCATTAACAAAATCGAGTTCATATTCACTATTCTATTGTATCTTTTATTACAGAATTCCTCTTTTGAACCAAACCTTCTCACTCTTTGATATAATTATTTTACTTGCACATTTTAAAAAGCTTCTAATGTAAGCTATTTACTATTTCTAAATGTTTAACATTTTGTTTTAAGAAAATAGATTTAAAAATCCAAACTGTTGGAACTAATTTATATTCCGGTTACAAAATATAAACAAAAAACTCGACTTCAAAATGATTGATTAAGTTTGAGAAGCAAATCTGGTGTTGTGCTTGATCGCTACACAAGAGCAGCATAAAAGTTTAATAATTAAATGTAGATTTTAATCACAGGATTAAATTATTAAGATATTCATTAAAAAGAAGGGGAATTCAGTAGATAAATAGAGAAACTTTATTCTCAGAATTATAAAGCCAGAACCATTTTTGAAAGTCTTTATTTGTGAAAGCTATATAATAATAAAAGATAACGAATAAAAAAATTCTTGGAGCGAGTTACTAATGAAATTATTTTGAATTTCGCACAAAAAATACCTTTAAATAATTGGAAGTAGTGAAGAGTTTCAAATTCAGATATTTGTACTAATTAATGATCGTCTGTGCAATACAATTGAATAATTGATACACAGTAAAACACTTTATATCGATCAAGTTCCTTTCTTTTCTTACATTTCTTTTTCTTTTTATCCTTGATTAAGGAACAGCTGTTTCTTATTGGAGTATTCCAAATTTATTTTAAATTGGCTGGTTTGGAATTTTCACTTCTCCAATTAGACTCAGTTAAACACGCCTATTTTTATTTATCATTATTTCTTGTTTTTACGAGAAAAAAAGTAAATAATGGCATTATTATTTAAATTAAAATATAAAATTGCTAATTAGTATGTAAGGTATATAATATTCTTGAAATTAAAACTTAAGAAAGTTAAAAACACACATCCTTTTTTTTCTTATAAATTAATATAATATTAATATTTGTTGTTTTAATATTTTGCACAAATTTTATTTTTAATTGGAGTTTGTTTCAAAATTTTTCTTCAAAATTTTTTTTGCAGTTGAATTTTTTATATATGTATATTTCAAATAATAATATAAAAAACTAATTTATAGGCTTTCTTTAATTGATAAAGTTTTTTCAATTTTAACAGAATTATTATTAAAATTAATCTAAATTTTTTGGCGTTTCAATAAAATCTTTTCTAATTAATTATTATTGAGATTCAAATTAAAAAAAATTGTAAACATTCTTTTTTATGTCAATTTTCTTAAAATGTAATTGTGTAATATATTTGAAAAATGCAAGTTAGAACATTACAAAACAAAACATTTGTTATAACATTAAACATGATTAAAACAGTTACAAAAAAGTATATATACTAACAAACTTAATTACTAATAATTAATACAATTATAACCAATATCGTGACACTATGACCAAATAGCTTGACTCTTTTCAGGTATTCTCTCTTATGAGTTAAGAGAGTTATTATACATCGTTACAATTTTTCATAGGTTATGGAATTTTGTAGCAAAACCAAAATAATATGTTAATTAATAAAATATCTTTAAAAATATATTATTTCTGTTATAATATAAGAATTTGTGAATATGAAATGAAGGACATTTGTTAATGAGGCATTCAAAAACAAATAAGACCCCTGATTTATGTTAATTCTGTGCCGGAAAAGCAATTTTTTCGCGTTTAATAAAATATATCAGTAAATTACTTTTATCAACTAATCTCGATTCTTTTTTTCAGTTGAAAACAATGAAATCGTTTTTTATATATTAGAGGCGTGATTTTTTAGAAATCAAATTTCTAATTGATATTTTGGGTCACATATTAATTGAATATTAACACAAAAACATGTTACGCAAATCCTATTTTAAATTCAACTGCTTTAAAACCAAATTTAAAAAGCAGGAGAGTTAATATTTGTCACCAATTTTTAAATCAAAACTGCAATATTCTTGAAATTAGTAATTAAAAAACTGAAAACATGTCTTATATTCATAAAATGTAAAATAAATATTCAGTTGCATATGATTAAAAAATGATACATTTCGTTTAATAACACGAACATTTCAATCTAAGTAAAATTAAAAACTACATCTTCAATGAAGTGAATAATGAATAATAAATAATGAATAGCTTTTCACAATAATATTGATATTCAATATAGAAAGTGAAATATGAAAATAATTTAATCGCAATTTACTTTATTTGCTTATTAAATGGATATTTTAATTTTAATCTAAAAAGTATTCAATAAAAGGCTTTAAAGGTATTCAATTCTTAAGCTATAATTATTAAAAGTTAAATTTTAAAGGTAATTTTTGGTTATTTAATAACTGGTTTC
>JAPDSC010049431.1:185-13809 GCA_026290005.1 Latrodectus geometricus
ATCTAGTATACCTAATTCTCTTGCAAGGTATCTGGAAATTCCTTGTCCTTGAGCTACGTATTTACCATCGACGAGCAACACAGGCAAGACACCGAACGGAGATTCTGTAAATAAACAATTGCATTAAAAAGAAATATCTTTAAGAATAATTTTGTAGAATTTGTATTTGTTTATAATATGATTGTGACTTCATGACAAAATAACTAAAAATTGATATAGACATGAAAATATTTTTTAGAACTTAACAATAGATTGATGTTATTAATATCTATGTTTCGAGTTTTGGTTTACACATTGAATTTAATACAGCAAACTAAACTATAATTCAGTTTAAGATGCAATGTTTGTTTATTCACATAGTAAGAAAACGCTGTCACATAAGAGCTAATATAAAATTCTAGAAATAATTCCATTATATTCTTGGTAATCATATATGTTACAAATAAAGTTATCAAATAAAAAAAGCTGGCCTTTATCAGTATATAAAGTTGAATATTTAATTCAAATTTCTTCGCTGCACATTAATATTAATTTATTCCAACATAGTTGCAAAAAATCCTTTTTTCGCCAAAAATGTGGTGAATGTGTTGTCTCATAGAAGTAACTGCGGATTAAGAGATTTTTTTATCGAAACTCTGTCTAATTTATATTAAGAACGTACATTTAGTTCACAATTTAATTTGAAAAGAAAAAATTAAATTTTTTGTTTTTTATTATGCTAGTTTCCTCAGTTTCTCGCCAATTCGGTACCATATTGTCGAGCCAATTTGTATAAAATGTTATGTTTTTAGCACCCTTTTGTTTTCTGAAACATATACAAAAATATGCTTAACGGAAAAAAAAGCTAATTTACGCCAAGCGACCTTCTGTAGAACATTTTCACTCTGCCGATTACAGTTACAAAGCTCTATCAAGTAGTTTCAAATTTTCAACTATGCTTAGCATTCATGAGAAACAGTGTATTCTAACAGTAAAAATAAACAACTTCATTTTCATCTGTTTTTTCAACATGAATATGTTATTTTGAATTATTATGGGAAAGACTTGCAGTTTTGTACATAAATGAATAAAAAAAAAAGGTTTTCGTGTATTAGTTAAATGGAATGGATATTCAAGGATTGATTATTTTTAAAGGGAAAGTTCCTACTTATAAGAAGGTTAAAATTTACAGATTTATGATTAAGAATTTGGAAATACTGTTACTAGTAATTTGGTTGTATACAACTTGACTTTTAAAAAATATATTTATTTTATATATGAAAGTTATTCTGTATTACACGCAGAGGTAAATGTTTAAAGAATAAAATTTTTGTCAAATAGAAAGTGAGAAATTTTTTTATAAAAATGTCGTGAAATATGGATTATTAAATACACTATATTCTATAAGAACTCTGCTAGACAAAGAAGCAAAAATATATATATATATTAGGTTGGGGAAAAAGAAATCCATTATTTTTACGCAAACTTTATGTAACTTCTTTCAGATTCGCTTTGTAAAAAGGTTTAAAACAGTTTTCATGTAGATTTTTAGGTCTTGTGCGAAGCTACGACTGCTGACATGCAGTGAAGTTTGATCATTTTTGATATTTTATAGACATTCTCGACGATGTTGTATCCATGCGAGGTGCATCTTTAGCATCCAAATACCCAAACGGAATCGACGAAACAAAAATTGTACGTAATTGGTTGTTACAGTCTTATCTAGGACGATAAACACCTTTCACAATTTTAGCCACCCGGCTATCTTTTTCGCCGTTACAAGAGAAAAACGAAAATGTATCGAATTTTCTGTTTGTTGTCTTCCATTTTTAAAACCTTGGACTCGTAACTGAATGAATCAAACAAAAAACCGCAAGAGGATATTTTAGTGTCAAATGTCAGGATTCCGACGAGCATAAATCTGAAATTGTTTGATAGATATTTCACGAGGTAGCGATTACTACAGACGAAAACATAATGGATAACTTTTTCCCCAAACTAATATATATATATATATATATATATATATATATATATATATAATTGATATTTTATGACATCAAACTATTTATTTTAATTATATTTTAAATACATAATATTATAAATATTATCAAATTATCTACTTAAACCTTGGTTAAAATTGAGGTTTTGCAAAAATTAATATATAAATACACAAAAAATTAATATTTAGTAGAAAGCTCTTTATGTGCGCATTGAAATAAAATTGCATATTATTTAATTGGAATTATATAATTTAATTTTTATATTGCATTGCATTTTCATTCATTTTTGAACTTTTTTATTATTTTAAACGCAATTTCGAAGTCATAAATTGTAATTTTAAAAAATTAATTGCCGTATAAGTATGAATTTATCACAAAATTCGATTTGATAATTAAATTTCGATTAATGTTTGGATAAATGTAAATTATACTATAAAATATTGGGTTATTTTGAAAGTTATTTGGTTTTATATGAAAATTAAAAACGTATAGCGAATAAATATTTTATTGAATTGTATATTGTCAATTCTATTCCAATACCTTTTACCATATTTCTGGTCGTAGCATGATTTCATACCCGTAAAAGGATTTGTTTTCACTGGCAAAAAATTTATTTAAGTGAGAAAAACGAAATGACTTTAATCATAAGGAAGGAATATTCATAATTAATATATATTATTACAAACATGATTCAGAGAGTCATTGTTTATATCTATAAATTGCTCCCTGTAATCCATTTGAACCATAATTGATCAAATATTTTTTAATTTAAATAATTTAAAAAAAATTAAAAAAAATCTTTGCTTAAAAACTAAGAAATAAGGTTTTTTATTTAGAAAAATATTAATTTTACAAACCAAATTAAAGAATACTGAACTACCATGGCTTATAGATTATATATTGGTGACTTTTGACTCCATAAGTACATTTTTCTAAAAGATTAACTGTAACTTCAAACTAGCTGTAATCTAATAATAATTTTTTTTATGTACTTTATCTAATAAAATTGTCTCATTTGACATTAATCATTTTGAAGAATGTAGCGAATACACATCTTTAATTTAAAAACTTAATTTAGTAAATCATTACTTCGTTCATTATTAATTTACTTTTATAAAATCTGCAAGGAATAAAGGAAATTAATTTTAAATATATATATATATGTTGATAGAAAAATCATACCTACACGATCTTATACACATTTTAACTTAAACTTCTGGCACTTACAAATATTTAGTATTTTTCGTTAACAACATGGATTTTTTCTTAATTCTGCCTTTGATCAGTGTGAATGTAATTTATAGCAGATGTCGGTAATGAAGAAACATTAGCAAGAGTTTCTTAAAATCAATTAAATTACTTTTGAATTCAATTGGCAATATTTAATTTTATTTACCTTTTTTCTAGCTTCAGTAAATAAAACACAGATGGATGTAATGGAATATAATTTTGCATGCCCCAAAAATATTATTTATTAATTAGGCAACCACTTTTGACTCCTTGATAAGCATTTTATTTAAAATTTTTATGTTTGAAATTTAATAAATTAATCTTTTGTATTGTTTAAATAGCAACATATTTTGGCATGTTCCTGGTGACTGTGAGGCGATAAATGCGCCAAACTGGTTCACTCGGGAAGGAACATTTTTTTTTTTTACATAATACAATTTTTGTTTCCAACTGATAGCTTTGAAAGTGCTTACAAACGTATTAAAACAATGGTACACAATACCGTCTGTCAACGATAAGAATAAATCCCGCCAATTTGTCTGTGCCCACTTGTTCCCATGGAAACAAGATACGTTTTATTTTCTATAGGGAAAGACAGAAAACCACCGACTATTGCCTACTGGATGCCTTGAAAATAACACAATATCTCTTCTAAATATCATCAGTTCATAACATCCTGAAAGCCTATTTAAAATGTAAAATTCTTGTTACTATAACAACCGCTGTTATCCAGACCACTTGGCGGGACTTATTTTCATAATATACAGACAGTAAATTATTTTCCATTTCTGCGCCATATTTATAAGAGTTTAAAAAGAAATTATATACTTACCTTCTTCAGCTTCATATATCCTATCGGGCGAATCAACTTTTTCGTCTTCATAAGTCACCTCTTTATACTGAAGAACAAGTCTGGCCAGTTCTCCAGAAGTTGGATACGTGTAATCGATTATTTTGTAGTGAGGCATATCTAAAACAATAATTGATAACATAGGGAATAAATTTCAGTTCTGTTTTATGAAGTATACAAATTCCATATCCTGAAAACATATCTAAGTACAGCAATTAGAAGAATCAGTGATAACACAAAAGTAAGCAATAAAAGTTAATAATCTCTTGCATAAATATTGCTTAAATGGATTGGACATTCATTTTTACGAAATTCTAATTCATGAGCATCATGATTTTACAAACTAGAGGTAGCTCCCTAATATGGTCTCATTGAGGTAATGATAATTTTTATTTCTATTTGCGAAATAAAATTCTGAAAAAAAAATCTCTTTTTTTGGGAACTCACATTTATATTACTTATGTTTGCGTTTATTTGAATTTTTTTCCTTTTTATTTTATGGTTGAGAGACATGGATTGACATTTCATTGGTTAATCGTAAATTCTTCGAATTGTGAACAACCAATCGTATGGAAGATGTTGAAACTCAGGAACTTTTGACGCAACTCATGTGGGATATCTCCCGTTTCACAGCTCATAAATCAGAATATTATCATAAACTTTAGCTGCAAATATCGCTAGGTAATTTTAAGAGGAGCAATTGCAATTTAAAAGCGATGTATGTAATTCTAAGACCAATCCATTTGTCTATCTAAACTTAGAATGACGATAAGAAATGTCGAGGGCATTTTGGTGATCAGGTTTTCTAACTGTTATAACAGGAGAAAGCCAAGGATGCTTATTTCATTTATTGAGTGTAGACGAATTATTAAATAGTCCATGAACTGTTCAGCACTTTTTGAACACTTAATTTGTTCGTAAGAACTATTGGATATGTATATGACTTAGAACATAATGAATAAGCATGAAGGAGGAAATGACTTCCAACTGCGGTAGTCAATGAATACAAAAAATACGTTTTTAAGATGTTGACACACACACACACACAAAAAAAAAAAAAAAAAAAAAATCCTTGATATTTCATCAATAAAATGAAATTAATAATATATTTTTAAAATATTTTATTTTCCAAGTATTTTTCATATATTTTAAATTAAATAATTTTTCCTATTAGTACTTTAGTTATAAAGAGATAGTAGTTCAGTAATATTATCGTTTTTAAACTCTAATATTTATTTTCCTAGTTTACTATTTTACGATTTTGAGAACTATTTTACCAGTCTTTGCAAGTTCGTAAAAACGATAGCTTATTGTAGATAATTTGTTATAAAATTAATGTAAAATCAACAGCAAAAGTTTTTAATATTATTTTATTAATGTCTTTGCTAACTTGGAATATTTTGTGGAGTAGTAAGGCAATATTCTTGTAAAATCAAATTAGCTGTTTTCAGTTTTCAAGAGGGGAATTAAATATGAACACTAAAATATTTAAATGAATCATTATTACTGAATTAAAATATTCTAATTTATGGAATAATTTAAAAAGGATTAAAACTTAAAAAAGTTTGAAGTGTGCTGCAGAATTGTTTTAATTCTTGGTTCTTACATTTTTATGTTTTAAAAATCGATACTTTAACTTTTATTTGTTCACTAATTAAAGGAGAAATTTAAATAAAGAAAGAAATTATAAATCAATGTTTATAAAAGTCATTAATTCAAGAAATAATAAATTTTTTTTATTATTATATTTTATTTCACTATAGGGCTTGATTGAAGGTGATGAATAAAAATATTTTATAAAATGAATTAAAATTAACTGTGTTAATCTACATATACACAGCATTGTATTTAAAATAATTATTCCGTAAAGAATAATAAATTTCGTCATTAAATAAACTAATTTTAATTTTTTCAAGTATTTTAAAGTTTCGAAGTTTGAAATATGCTTGGCTAATGAACTAATACTAAATTTAAAATATGAATTGGAAAGAAAAATAAATAAATGGCATTTATTTTCAGATCCACACAGAAAATGTTTGGAACATAGATTTTAAATTAAAAATATTGATAAAGAATCAATTAAAATGTTAACCATGGAAAGTGTAAACAATATAAGACCGGAAATATATAATTATATTTTAATAAATTATTTTTGTTTGAGAAAAAAATATGCACTTGATTTAATTTAGATTTCCACAAGATAGCTTTACACTTTCAAATTTATATTTGTTTGCTATTTTAATGAAGCAACTATATTAAAATTCTGAGATTCCAATTAAATGTTACGTTTTGTTTGAATAAAACTTATTTGAAGTGAAGATACTTGATAATAATTAAAGAGTACTTTATTAAAAATATTTCGTAAAACAATTCTTTTTAGAAAGTTTCTTCTGCTACTATTATTAAGAAAACATTTGTGAATATTTTTAGTAAATGAAATTTCACCTCAAATTATGATAAAATGTTTAAAAATTTAATAATTGCATATCTGTATTTATATAGTATCAAACTACTTTTGCTATATATAATGCATTATATTCATATTTAAAGCAGATTTATGGAATGTTGAAAATAATGAGCAGAAGAATTAAAATGTGCGTTCGTAATTTTAAAATAATATCATTTTCCACCATTTTTTGCATTAATTCATTTACACCACAAATACAAATATGACAACATGATACCAACAGAAAATCTTTCAACTAGAAATTTTATTAATTGTTTAAAAAGATTATCGAAAAAATGGTCTTAAAATGCAAATAATAGAAAAATTAACTACATTAATTAAAAAATAGATAATAGCCTCTATGAATATTGTCTATAAAATATAATAATTGAAGTTATTTCTTAAAGGTATAAAACGCATTAATATCCTATGATCGCTTTCATTAATTAGATATTTTATTGTTTTAATTGCTTTAAGATATATATATTACAAATCTTATATCTGTTCTAATTTTAAGTTTTTTCTTATAATATTTTATTTTTTAAATATTTAATGTACACAATTCAAACTTTTTTTATATAGCATTATTTCTTATTTATGCATGCAAATTATATATACAAAATCATTTCAAATCTCAGTTATACTTCTGATACATTTACGGTTCACATAAGATCTGTATTGGAGACTTAGGATTATATTATTATTAATCAATAAATTTTAAAATATGTGAATTCACTTTAAATTAATAATTTAATAAATCATTACTAAACAAGACACCATTCTTAAATACTCTAATATTAAGCTTAGTGCCGGTCGATGGCTGAGTGGCGTTCCTGACTTCTAGGCTGTTGGTTCCGGGTTCGAATCCCGGTTCAGGTATGAACGTTTTCTTTATCTGTCCTTTCTTTTGAGATGGTGTATGAATGTGGCCACCCTATAAACGTGTTTGTGGTGATGTGACGTGGGTAATACTACTCGCCTCCTTGACTTGGTTCACAGGTGCCCACCGGATAACGCTAAATGAGTAGCAATTTCTGGCCTTGTCGTGGCGAAGGGTCAATCATCCAGTATTCACCATTAGAAAAAAAAATATTAAGTTTATTAATAGATTACTTATTTTAAAGACAACCATTCGAGAGCTCAAACTATTGGTTAACATGTACTTTTAAATATACAAGAATAAATGAATTATGAATCTATGCCGGAAGAATCACTTTCAAGCATTATAACTGAAAATTATTTTTAAGAATCGCATTGAACGCAAAAATTCTTTTTTTTTTTTTATCACACTGTGGTTATGTTATCTACATACCGAACTCTTATTGTTTTCTGTCAGCGATTTTATCGATAAGAAGTTATTATATTCTGGAGAAGCAAACGACATGAAAGGTTCTCTAAGCCATTTTATCTCTTTTAGTAGTAAAAAAGAAGTATTAATAACAGGCTGATAAGAAAAAATGGTGATAGTGGTGTTGTGACATACCAATTTGTGCTAAAATGTACGAAAAACAAGTTAGTGTTATTTCTGATAAGTGATCAATAAATTAGCGATGAATTAGTTAACAATAAATAGAAAAACATAACTATGTTTGTGGGATTTTGCATTCATAATTACAAAACTTGAATGAATGTTTTGATTTGAATATTTATATTACCTTTTTTTCGGATTTTAATTAAGAAATACTTTATATATTCTAAGGTTTAAGTAATTGTGGAATTCATTTCTCAAATTTTTAAAATCCAATGAAAAATTTACCAGATATATATATAGCACCTCAAAACTTTAGGTTATGTAAACATATGTGTGTGTGGTCACTCTAGGTCACAGAGTTTAGTTAAGTTTATATATAAAAATACTAATGATAAATTAAATTAAATCAATGTATTTTAATTTAGGGTATAGTATTATTATGATTTTTTCAATATTATCTTAATACATTTATTTATGTTAATTTGTGGAATTTAAAAAATTCCCGTTTAATCATAAACTTTTAGAGAAAAACCTATCTATAAAACATAGAACTCTTAAAAGGACCTAATTATATAACCAGTATAATATAATTATATTACCAAAATTGAATATAATTATACTATTAAAATTGAATATAATTATACTATTAAAATTGAATATAATTTTTTTATCATGTTTTACAGTACTTGCGTCAACAATCCTAACTTAAAAAATTCACATTTAATCATAAATAAAATTTTAGAGAAAATTACAAAAAACAGCACTACAGTAAATTAAACAACATTAGGATCGAAAAATTCATTTAAAATTAGACCTAACTTAAGAAACAAAACTTGTTGTAAGTCATGCGTTTTTGGTAATATCAAAAAAATTCTATTGAAAAATTGTTTAAATTTTGAAACAATTATGATATTTATTTGTCACAAATGTGAAGAATAGTTTAGTAAAGCTTTTATTAAAATCTTTTATGAAAGTATAGCGTATTAATACAAATTTATAATACATAAAAATATATGGAATAAATATTAAGAGATATCGATAGAGTTTTTGTTTATTTTATATTGTTATCGATATAAAGTAAACTATAAATCTGTACATAAAACTTCATAACAAATAATAAAAGGGAAGCTTATATTAAAGCTATTGACAGTTTTGTGTAAAATTTCACAATTCTTTTACTAACACCATAAATTTAAAAAATTCTGGTCTAAAGAATGTAGCTTTGGATGGAAAATGCGATGAAGTAAAAAAAAAAAAAAAAGACTTAAATATATTATTTTTTAATGATATGCACAATTTTCTTAGTTTTGTCCTAAATGGTACTGTGCATCACGAAATGAAACGTATTAATAGATTAATAATAACCATAATGAGACGCGTTGAACTCTTAAAAATTCCATTTAGTTAAGGAGGTATTAGGTAGTGAAGTTAGTATTCCTTTCATTTGTCTTCCAATGTATTTATGATCCGCGGCGTATTGAGAAAGGCGTAAACTCCTACGCTGCAATAAGCAAAGACAATTAAAAAAAACTGAAAAAGAGCATAGAATTTATCGTTATATTGTTTAAAAATGCAGCAATGTAGGAAGAAAGGTAAAAACCCCATGCCGTAAATATTTTTAATTGTTGCCTGCGCCAAATTATACATGGCAATTTAAAAACAAATTGAAAAGAAATACACATCTCCGTTCTTGAAGCGAAAATAATTTGGGAACAGAATTATACCATTTAAATTAAGTACATAGTGGCATAAAAATGTTACAGGAAGTTTAATAAAAGTTATGCATGAATTAATTGCAAATGCGGTAATTACAGTTTTGAAAAAGAAACAGTTTTTATAAGTTATTCATAGACCAACATCTTTTGATAATACATTCTATGCAGATATTCTAAAATCAACAACAGACACGAATTTGGCAGATAAACAGGATAAGAATTTCATTTATGACAGATTAAAATCTTGCAGAAATTTTTGATACTTGCAGGGATTACATGCTCGACAAGTATATGATAATTTATAAAATTATCAATAATTAATTTATGAAAATTATTATAATAGCATTTATAAAAATATTTTTTAATAGGATTTGTCCAGTGGCTTCCTTCATAAATTGATAGTTGAAATCCAACTCAAAATAAAGATTTTGTTTAAATATTAAAAAGATTAGATTATATTCTTTTTTTGTGCGTATATTTCTTGATCCGTTTGTGAATTTGTACATAAATTTAAACATAATTGATAGTCTTGGATTTAAATTTGAGTTTAATATGTATATATTGCTATTCAAACTGTATTTCTTAATATATACTTGTTGAAATCACATCTTATAATTTAGAGGGACAAAAATACTTATAATTTTGAATGTTTAATGCATATGAAGAAAAAACACAAACGAATCCTTTTAAAGATCAATTAAATATTTGAATTCAGAAATGTCTTAATACATAAAAAAAGAAAAGTCATCCAGAACTATTTATACGAAATATTTTAATTTTTTTAAGGAAAATATATTAATTTTATTTAAAATAAAAAATAATTTAAACTAATACACTAAAAATTATTAAATATTAATGAACTTATGAAACTACAAACTATAAAATTAGATAATGTGACGTTCATTCTTTAAAACTTAAGTTTACTTAACCGAAATATCTTTTTAAGACATTTTAATGTGTACAGCATATTTTATTAAAATGTGTCCTTATAAATTATATTTAAAATGCAAAAAACGAAAACATATAAGCATTTAAGTGTTTATTATCATAGTATAAAGTTGTACTTTAAAAATGAAATTGTTCTTTGTAAAATGTATGTTTAATAAGGGAAATCATGATTTTAAATATAATTTTTACACTAATAAATATCGTATCGGGTAGTCTATATGTAAATTAAACTTGATTAAGTTTATAATAAGTATGTCAGTTTTTAAATACAATAGTGAAGAAAGTTTCACTGAAATTCATTCAATTTTAAAATGTTAAAATTTGTTTATGGAGCAAGATTAATATAATAACGATGTTGAAAAATTTCACACATATTACGCTCTTTTTTATATGTGAATATAAAATTTCTTCGTTTGTGAATTTGTACATAAATTTAAAACTAATTTAAACTTATGTGTTTAAATTTGAATTTATTATGTACATTGCTATTTAAACTTCATTCATTAATAAATATTTGCTGAAATCGCATCTTGTAATTTACAGGGACAAAGTTATCAAAATATATCTTCAAAAGCTATATTTTAATAACATACGGTCACCAAATTAATGAAAATATTTGCCAAATAAAATGTTTTAAGTATAAGTTATCATTGGATGTTGTTATTTTTTCACAAACATTTTATATGCATCACTAATTCAACTTCTGACAAAGATTCTAGTTAAGCAATTTTATATTAAGTTCATAAAGAAATATTTATCTTTATTTCCTTTATATTTCGTTAATCGAAAATATTTACTTAAACAAAATGATAAAAGGAGACTTAAAAATATTTGAAAATAAAGGAATAATTATATGATAAAATCATAATAATTCTCTGATAATAAAATATATAAACATCACTATATAAATGATAAATTTCAAATTTTTAAAAACATATTAAAATAGGTCTAATACATAAGCAAAATTGTTCTATGTATATTTTATAATTTTTTTTGGAATGATTTTTCGTTTTAATAAATAATAAACTCACTTTAACTCAAATACTTAAATAAAAAAGAAAAGCTTTGTAAAAGAATACAAAATATAACTTTGATAATTTAGTTCATACATTAAGTATTGATTTCCAAAGATTACGAAACTAATGCAATAATTTGAAGAATAGAAATAGTTTGTAAAATAATAATGTTTGCCAAAACTATTTAGATTTTTAATAATCTAAATAATCGGAAGAAGCCATTGTTGAAAATATTAAATGCAAAATATAGCAAAAAGATTAGAATATGTGTTTAAAACTTACAAGCTGAAGACATAATTTTGGTCTAAATTTTCAACTGTTTAAATAAATTTTACGGCACAACAATAGAAAAGATGTTATAACGATTGAAAAATATGTAATTCAAATGAAACTTGAATTGTATATTTAAGCTTGGTTGAATGGTTATTGGTTGTCATTTTTGGCACACGAGGGCAAATTAGATGAGAATTTACAGTTTAAAGCATATTCTTAATCTCTTTATGAATTACGTTCATCTCTAGATATGAATTACTAAACCGAAGGACAAAAAGTTAAACATTCGGCTACGTAACCATACTATGTCTAACCATGGAATAATGTCTCATATTCATTAAATTTAATGAACTAAATCAGGAATAGAAAGATGTGCTTATATAAGGCATAAAAACCAAAATTAATCTTTATGAAACTTTAGTAAAGCCAATAATTATTTATGGAAGCGAGTGTTGGGCTATGAAAAAAATCTAAAGGAAATAAGCTATTAATATAATATAAATATTAAGAATGATATTTGGAGCGCTTAAAAAAAAACGTTTTTGTGTTATAAATTCTAAGTCATTCATTCCTCTCAGAAAAAGAGGCAAAATATATTACGACTGAATTACGGAGAAGAAAATCTAAATCTCGGAAATGTTCATCATTCATCATTAGTGCATGGTGAATGTCGATATTTACCGATGTAAGCCAGAAATAAGGGTATTTGGCAAATATTTTGGACATACACCAAGCGACTATGTGAATGTTGGCATTCACCGGTAAAGTCGATATTCTCCAGATTTCGGTGTTTCATCGTAACATTATATATATATATATATATATATATATATATATATATATATATATATATTTTTTTTTTTTTTTTTTTTCTAAATTTTTTTTAAAAAGCTAATGACAATTTAACATTTTCCATTGATCTATATGTTCAGATGATTTATTATTCACTTTTTTAATGAGTATTGAAATTAGATTATTTGTTTTTACACAACTTCAGCTAAAAATCTTAAAGCATTCTTTAACTAGATAGATACTGGAATTTTATGTGACTTCATATTCGAATAAAATGCAGTTAGTGATTTAATAGAATTAAATTATAGCAAAAAACATTACTTAAATTCTGCATATTGTATTACAATAATTAAAGTAGTTTATTAGCTACTCGTCCTGCATAGTGGTTAATGTGTTCATCTGCGGATGGAGAGGTCCTGGGTTCGAATCCCTGTTTAGGCATGAATGTACTTTTTGTCTCCTGTCTTTGCCCTTTCCATGTATAAATGGTTTGTGAATGGTTGCCTGTCCTATAAATTGTTACCTATGGCATGTGTATACTGAGGAAGTTGGAATTAGAAATCATATGTTGTCAGTATAGCTGGTACAAGACGACAACAACAGAATAGTTTATTGAATTCAATTTTTTTTAGCTAAATATTATTCCTTTGGGAACTGGACAAAATGATATCTCTTTCGAAATTCTCCGCATAATGGTTTGAATTTAGATTTAAAGGATTTATATATGTTTTATGAAATATGAATTTATATTTTCAGGGAATTACTATAAAACATTTATGCTTTGTTTTAACAAGGGAGTAAAAAAAAAATTTACTCTAACGAAAAATAAACAAAGCAAAAACTTTTTTGAATCTTATATATATATATATATATATATATATATATATATATATATATATAT